>CATKSN020000969.1:0-157059 GCA_949782905.1 Rangifer tarandus platyrhynchus
ACGTCTGTTCCTGCCCCCTGCCCCTTCAGAGAGCTCGGCTGAGCCGCAGTCTCTCAGGCAGTTCCCTGGCAGCCCCGGCAGCACTGCCTGTGTGGGAAGCGGGAGAGCCGACCTAGGTGCACTGGGGGCCCCTTGCTCTCCCTGCTGCCCTGAGGCTGCTGGGCCAAAGAGGGCTTGGCTATCTACCCCCTTTCTCCCCTCTTCCCTCTGCCAGAAGGCTCTGCCCCCGGGGCTGTTGCAGTGTGGAGACAGCCCCTGCCAGCACCTCCACTCCCAGTAGGCCTCAGCAGAGGCCTAGGCCCAGGGAAAGGCCCAGGCAGGGCTGCGTGGAGGGAGGCGCAAGGGCATGTCTGGACACACTCCCCACAGCCTGTTCCTTCATGGGGCAGTTACCCTGGAGGCCAGGAAGGCCTGGGCAAGGCTGGCCAAGAGCAGGGGCATTGCTGGGTTCTGCCTCTGGCCTGTGGGGCCTCTGAGCAGGACCTGCCCTCTCCCTCTGGAAGACCTCCCCGCCTGCGTGCAAATCCCCGTTTGCAAGCACTCTGGCCGGGTGTTCCCGCAAGGCTCGCACTCTGGTCTCAAAGCCGGGAGAAAAGCGCTTTGGGGTGGGCCTCTCTCAGGGCCCATGGCCCTGAGCCTGGGGACCAGCTAGGGGGTCCACACTCCCAGGCCAAGGCAGAACCACACGCACACGTCTGTTCCTGCCCCCTGCCCCTTCAGAGAGCTCGGCTGAGCCGCAGTCTCTCAGGCAGTTCCCTGGCAGCCCCGGCAGCACTGCCTGTGTGGGAAGCGGGAGAGCCGACCTAGGTGCACTGGGGGCCCCTTGCTCTCCCTGCTGCCCTGAGGCTGCTGGGCCAAAGAGGGCTTGGCTATCTACCCCCTTTCTCCCCTCTTCCCTCTGCCAGAAGGCTCTGCCCCCGGGGCTGTTGCAGTGTGGAGACAGCCCCTGCCAGCACCTCCACTCCCAGTAGGCCTCAGCAGAGGCCTAGGCCCAGGGAAAGGCCCAGGCAGGGCTGCGTGGAGGGAGGCGCAAGGGCATGTCTGGACACACTCCCCACAGCCTGTTCCTTCATGGGGCAGTTACCCTGGAGGCCAGGAAGGCCTGGGCAAGGCTGGCCAAGAGCAGGGGCATTGCTGGGTTCTGCCTCTGGCCTGTGGGGCCTCTGAGCAGGACCTGCCCTCTCCCTCTGGAAGACCTCCCCGCCTGCGTGCAAATCCCCGTTTGCAAGCACTCTGGCCGGGTGTTCCCGCAAGGCTCGCACTCTGGTCTCAAAGCCGGGAGAAAAGCGCTTTGGGGTGGGCCTCTCTCAGGGCCCATGGCCCTGAGCCTGGGGACCAGCTAGGGGGTCCACACTCCCAGGCCAAGGCAGAACCACACGCACACGTCTGTTCCTGCCCCCTGCCCCTTCAGAGAGCTCGGCTGAGCCGCAGTCTCTCAGGCAGTTCCCTGGCAGCCCCGGCAGCACTGCCTGTGTGGGAAGCGGGAGAGCCGACCTAGGTGCACTGGGGGCCCCTTGCTCTCCCTGCTGCCCTGAGGCTGCTGGGCCAAAGAGGGCTTGGCTATCTACCCCCTTTCTCCCCTCTTCCCTCTGCCAGAAGGCTCTGCCCCCGGGGCTGTTGCAGTGTGGAGACAGCCCCTGCCAGCACCTCCACTCCCAGTAGGCCTCAGCAGAGGCCTAGGCCCAGGGAAAGGCCCAGGCAGGGCTGCGTGGAGGGAGGCGCAAGGGCATGTCTGGACACACTCCCCACAGCCTGTTCCTTCATGGGGCAGTTACCCTGGAGGCCAGGAAGGCCTGGGCAAGGCTGGCCAAGAGCAGGGGCATTGCTGGGTTCTGCCTCTGGCCTGTGGGGCCTCTGAGCAGGACCTGCCCTCTCCCTCTGGAAGACCTCCCCGCCTGCGTGCAAATCCCCGTTTGCAAGCACTCTGGCCGGGTGTTCCCGCAAGGCTCGCACTCTGGTCTCAAAGCCGGGAGAAAAGCGCTTTGGGGTGGGCCTCTCTCAGGGCCCATGGCCCTGAGCCTGGGGACCAGCTAGGGGGTCCACACTCCCAGGCCAAGGCAGAACCACACGCACACGTCTGTTCCTGCCCCCTGCCCCTTCAGAGAGCTCGGCTGAGCCGCAGTCTCTCAGGCAGTTCCCTGGCAGCCCCGGCAGCACTGCCTGTGTGGGAAGCGGGAGAGCCGACCTAGGTGCACTGGGGGCCCCTTGCTCTCCCTGCTGCCCTGAGGCTGCTGGGCCAAAGAGGGCTTGGCTATCTACCCCCTTTCTCCCCTCTTCCCTCTGCCAGAAGGCTCTGCCCCCGGGGCTGTTGCAGTGTGGAGACAGCCCCTGCCAGCACCTCCACTCCCAGTAGGCCTCAGCAGAGGCCTAGGCCCAGGGAAAGGCCCAGGCAGGGCTGCGTGGAGGGAGGCGCAAGGGCATGTCTGGACACACTCCCCACAGCCTGTTCCTTCATGGGGCAGTTACCCTGGAGGCCAGGAAGGCCTGGGCAAGGCTGGCCAAGAGCAGGGGCATTGCTGGGTTCTGCCTCTGGCCTGTGGGGCCTCTGAGCAGGACCTGCCCTCTCCCTCTGGAAGACCTCCCCGCCTGCGTGCAAATCCCCGTTTGCAAGCACTCTGGCCGGGTGTTCCCGCAAGGCTCGCACTCTGGTCTCAAAGCCGGGAGAAAAGCGCTTTGGGGTGGGCCTCTCTCAGGGCCCATGGCCCTGAGCCTGGGGACCAGCTAGGGGGTCCACACTCCCAGGCCAAGGCAGAACCACACGCACACGTCTGTTCCTGCCCCCTGCCCCTTCAGAGAGCTCGGCTGAGCCGCAGTCTCTCAGGCAGTTCCCTGGCAGCCCCGGCAGCACTGCCTGTGTGGGAAGCGGGAGAGCCGACCTAGGTGCACTGGGGGCCCCTTGCTCTCCCTGCTGCCCTGAGGCTGCTGGGCCAAAGAGGGCTTGGCTATCTACCCCCTTTCTCCCCTCTTCCCTCTGCCAGAAGGCTCTGCCCCCGGGGCTGTTGCAGTGTGGAGACAGCCCCTGCCAGCACCTCCACTCCCAGTAGGCCTCAGCAGAGGCCTAGGCCCAGGGAAAGGCCCAGGCAGGGCTGCGTGGAGGGAGGCGCAAGGGCATGTCTGGACACACTCCCCACAGCCTGTTCCTTCATGGGGCAGTTACCCTGGAGGCCAGGAAGGCCTGGGCAAGGCTGGCCAAGAGCAGGGGCATTGCTGGGTTCTGCCTCTGGCCTGTGGGGCCTCTGAGCAGGACCTGCCCTCTCCCTCTGGAAGACCTCCCCGCCTGCGTGCAAATCCCCGTTTGCAAGCACTCTGGCCGGGTGTTCCCGCAAGGCTCGCACTCTGGTCTCAAAGCCGGGAGAAAAGCGCTTTGGGGTGGGCCTCTCTCAGGGCCCATGGCCCTGAGCCTGGGGACCAGCTAGGGGGTCCACACTCCCAGGCCAAGGCAGAACCACACGCACACGTCTGTTCCTGCCCCCTGCCCCTTCAGAGAGCTCGGCTGAGCCGCAGTCTCTCAGGCAGTTCCCTGGCAGCCCCGGCAGCACTGCCTGTGTGGGAAGCGGGAGAGCCGACCTAGGTGCACTGGGGGCCCCTTGCTCTCCCTGCTGCCCTGAGGCTGCTGGGCCAAAGAGGGCTTGGCTATCTACCCCCTTTCTCCCCTCTTCCCTCTGCCAGAAGGCTCTGCCCCCGGGGCTGTTGCAGTGTGGAGACAGCCCCTGCCAGCACCTCCACTCCCAGTAGGCCTCAGCAGAGGCCTAGGCCCAGGGAAAGGCCCAGGCAGGGCTGCGTGGAGGGAGGCGCAAGGGCATGTCTGGACACACTCCCCACAGCCTGTTCCTTCATGGGGCAGTTACCCTGGAGGCCAGGAAGGCCTGGGCAAGGCTGGCCAAGAGCAGGGGCATTGCTGGGTTCTGCCTCTGGCCTGTGGGGCCTCTGAGCAGGACCTGCCCTCTCCCTCTGGAAGACCTCCCCGCCTGCGTGCAAATCCCCGTTTGCAAGCACTCTGGCCGGGTGTTCCCGCAAGGCTCGCACTCTGGTCTCAAAGCCGGGAGAAAAGCGCTTTGGGGTGGGCCTCTCTCAGGGCCCATGGCCCTGAGCCTGGGGACCAGCTAGGGGGTCCACACTCCCAGGCCAAGGCAGAACCACACGCACACGTCTGTTCCTGCCCCCTGCCCCTTCAGAGAGCTCGGCTGAGCCGCAGTCTCTCAGGCAGTTCCCTGGCAGCCCCGGCAGCACTGCCTGTGTGGGAAGCGGGAGAGCCGACCTAGGTGCACTGGGGGCCCCTTGCTCTCCCTGCTGCCCTGAGGCTGCTGGGCCAAAGAGGGCTTGGCTATCTACCCCCTTTCTCCCCTCTTCCCTCTGCCAGAAGGCTCTGCCCCCGGGGCTGTTGCAGTGTGGAGACAGCCCCTGCCAGCACCTCCACTCCCAGTAGGCCTCAGCAGAGGCCTAGGCCCAGGGAAAGGCCCAGGCAGGGCTGCGTGGAGGGAGGCGCAAGGGCATGTCTGGACACACTCCCCACAGCCTGTTCCTTCATGGGGCAGTTACCCTGGAGGCCAGGAAGGCCTGGGCAAGGCTGGCCAAGAGCAGGGGCATTGCTGGGTTCTGCCTCTGGCCTGTGGGGCCTCTGAGCAGGACCTGCCCTCTCCCTCTGGAAGACCTCCCCGCCTGCGTGCAAATCCCCGTTTGCAAGCACTCTGGCCGGGTGTTCCCGCAAGGCTCGCACTCTGGTCTCAAAGCCGGGAGAAAAGCGCTTTGGGGTGGGCCTCTCTCAGGGCCCATGGCCCTGAGCCTGGGGACCAGCTAGGGGGTCCACACTCCCAGGCCAAGGCAGAACCACACGCACACGTCTGTTCCTGCCCCCTGCCCCTTCAGAGAGCTCGGCTGAGCCGCAGTCTCTCAGGCAGTTCCCTGGCAGCCCCGGCAGCACTGCCTGTGTGGGAAGCGGGAGAGCCGACCTAGGTGCACTGGGGGCCCCTTGCTCTCCCTGCTGCCCTGAGGCTGCTGGGCCAAAGAGGGCTTGGCTATCTACCCCCTTTCTCCCCTCTTCCCTCTGCCAGAAGGCTCTGCCCCCGGGGCTGTTGCAGTGTGGAGACAGCCCCTGCCAGCACCTCCACTCCCAGTAGGCCTCAGCAGAGGCCTAGGCCCAGGGAAAGGCCCAGGCAGGGCTGCGTGGAGGGAGGCGCAAGGGCATGTCTGGACACACTCCCCACAGCCTGTTCCTTCATGGGGCAGTTACCCTGGAGGCCAGGAAGGCCTGGGCAAGGCTGGCCAAGAGCAGGGGCATTGCTGGGTTCTGCCTCTGGCCTGTGGGGCCTCTGAGCAGGACCTGCCCTCTCCCTCTGGAAGACCTCCCCGCCTGCGTGCAAATCCCCGTTTGCAAGCACTCTGGCCGGGTGTTCCCGCAAGGCTCGCACTCTGGTCTCAAAGCCGGGAGAAAAGCGCTTTGGGGTGGGCCTCTCTCAGGGCCCATGGCCCTGAGCCTGGGGACCAGCTAGGGGGTCCACACTCCCAGGCCAAGGCAGAACCACACGCACACGTCTGTTCCTGCCCCCTGCCCCTTCAGAGAGCTCGGCTGAGCCGCAGTCTCTCAGGCAGTTCCCTGGCAGCCCCGGCAGCACTGCCTGTGTGGGAAGCGGGAGAGCCGACCTAGGTGCACTGGGGGCCCCTTGCTCTCCCTGCTGCCCTGAGGCTGCTGGGCCAAAGAGGGCTTGGCTACCTACCCCCTTTCTCCCCTCTTCCCTCTGCCTTAAGGCTCTGCCCCCGGGGCTGTTGCAGTGTGGAGACAGCCCCTGCCAGCACCTCCACTCCCAGTAGGCCTCAGCAGAGGCCTAGGCCCAGGGAAAGGCCCAGGCAGGGCTGCGTGGAGGGAGGCGCAAGGGCATGTCTGGACACACTCCCCACAGCCTGTTCCTTCATGGGGCAGTTACCCTGGAGGCCAGGAAGGCCTGGGCAAGGCTGGCCAAGAGCAGGGGCATTGCTGGGTTCTGCCTCTGGCCTGTGGGGCCTCTGAGCAGGACCTGCCCTCTCCCTCTGGAAGACCTCCCCGCCTGCGTGCAAATCCCCGTTTGCAAGCACTCTGGCCGGGTGTTCCCGCAAGGCTCGCACTCTGGTCTCAAAGCCGGGAGAAAAGCGCTTTGGGGTGGGCCTCTCTCAGGGCCCATGGCCCTGAGCCTGGGGACCAGCTAGGGGGTCCACACTCCCAGGCCAAGGCAGAACCACACGCACACGTCTGTTCCTGCCCCCTGCCCCTTCAGAGAGCTCGGCTGAGCCGCAGTCTCTCAGGCAGTTCCCTGGCAGCCCCGGCAGCACTGCCTGTGTGGGAAGCGGGAGAGCCGACCTAGGTGCACTGGGGGCCCCTTGCTCTCCCTGCTGCCCTGAGGCTGCTGGGCCAAAGAGGGCTTGGCTACCTACCCCCTTTCTCCCCTCTTCCCTCTGCCAGAAGGCTCTGCCCCCGGGGCTGTTGCAGTGTGGAGACAGCCCCTGCCAGCACCTCCACTCCCAGTAGGCCTCAGCAGAGGCCTAGGCCCAGGGAAAGGCCCAGGCAGGGCTGCGTGGAGGGAGGCGCAAGGGCATGTCTGGACACACTCCCCACAGCCTGTTCCTTCATGGGGCAGTTACCCTGGAGGCCAGGAAGGCCTGGGCAAGGCTGGCCAAGAGCAGGGGCATTGCTGGGTTCTGCCTCTGGCCTGTGGGGCCTCTGAGCAGGACCTGCCCTCTCCCTCTGGAAGACCTCCCCGCCTGCGTGCAAATCCCCGTTTGCAAGCACTCTGGCCGGGTGTTCCCGCAAGGCTCGCACTCTGGTCTCAAAGCCGGGAGAAAAGCGCTTTGGGGTGGGCCTCTCTCAGGGCCCATGGCCCTGAGCCTGGGGACCAGCTAGGGGGTCCACACTCCCAGGCCAAGGCAGAACCACACGCACACGTCTGTTCCTGCCCCCTGCCCCTTCAGAGAGCTCGGCTGAGCCGCAGTCTCTCAGGCAGTTCCCTGGCAGCCCCGGCAGCACTGCCTGTGTGGGAAGCGGGAGAGCCGACCTAGGTGCACTGGGGGCCCCTTGCTCTCCCTGCTGCCCTGAGGCTGCTGGGCCAAAGAGGGCTTGGCTATCTACCCCCTTTCTCCCCTCTTCCCTCTGCCAGAAGGCTCTGCCCCCGGGGCTGTTGCAGTGTGGAGACAGCCCCTGCCAGCACCTCCACTCCCAGTAGGCCTCAGCAGAGGCCTAGGCCCAGGGAAAGGCCCAGGCAGGGCTGCGTGGAGGGAGGCGCAAGGGCATGTCTGGACACACTCCCCACAGCCTGTTCCTTCATGGGGCAGTTACCCTGGAGGCCAGGAAGGCCTGGGCAAGGCTGGCCAAGAGCAGGGGCATTGCTGGGTTCTGCCTCTGGCCTGTGGGGCCTCTGAGCAGGACCTGCCCTCTCCCTCTGGAAGACCTCCCCGCCTGCGTGCAAATCCCCGTTTGCAAGCACTCTGGCCGGGTGTTCCCGCAAGGCTCGCACTCTGGTCTCAAAGCCGGGAGAAAAGCGCTTTGGGGTGGGCCTCTCTCAGGGCCCATGGCCCTGAGCCTGGGGACCAGCTAGGGGGTCCACACTCCCAGGCCAAGGCAGAACCACACGCACACGTCTGTTCCTGCCCCCTGCCCCTTCAGAGAGCTCGGCTGAGCCGCAGTCTCTCAGGCAGTTCCCTGGCAGCCCCGGCAGCACTGCCTGTGTGGGAAGCGGGAGAGCCGACCTAGGAGCACTGGGGGCCCCTTGCTCTCCCTGCTGCCCTGAGGCTGCTGGGCCAAAGAGGGCTTGGCTATCTACCCCCTTTCTCCCCTCTTCCCTCTGCCAGAAGGCTCTGCCCCCGGGGCTGTTGCAGTGTGGAGACAGCCCCTGCCAGCACCTCCACTCCCAGTAGGCCTCAGCAGAGGCCTAGGCCCAGGGAAAGGCCCAGGCAGGGCTGCGTGGAGGGAGGCGCAAGGGCATGTCTGGACACACTCCCCACAGCCTGTTCCTTCATGGGGCAGTTACCCTGGAGGCCAGGAAGGCCTGGGCAAGGCTGGCCAAGAGCAGGGGCATTGCTGGGTTCTGCCTCTGGCCTGTGGGGCCTCTGAGCAGGACCTGCCCTCTCCCTCTGGAAGACCTCCCCGCCTGCGTGCAAATCCCCGTTTGCAAGCACTCTGGCCGGGTGTTCCCGCAAGGCTCGCACTCTGGTCTCAAAGCCGGGAGAAAAGCGCTTTGGGGTGGGCCTCTCTCAGGGCCCATGGCCCTGAGCCTGGGGACCAGCTAGGGGGTCCACACTCCCAGGCCAAGGCAGAACCACACGCACACGTCTGTTCCTGCCCCCTGCCCCTTCAGAGAGCTCGGCTGAGCCGCAGTCTCTCAGGCAGTTCCCTGGCAGCCCCGGCAGCACTGCCTGTGTGGGAAGCGGGAGAGCCGACCTAGGTGCACTGGGGGCCCCTTGCTCTCCCTGCTGCCCTGAGGCTGCTGGGCCAAAGAGGGCTTGGCTACCTACCCCCTTTCTCCCCTCTTCCCTCTGCCAGAAGGCTCTGCCCCCGGGGCTGTTGCAGTGTGGAGACAGCCCCTGCCAGCACCTCCACTCCCAGTAGGCCTCAGCAGAGGCCTAGGCCCAGGGAAAGGCCCAGGCAGGGCTGCGTGGAGGGAGGCGCAAGGGCATGTCTGGACACACTCCCCACAGCCTGTTCCTTCATGGGGCAGTTACCCTGGAGGCCAGGAAGGCCTGGGCAAGGCTGGCCAAGAGCAGGGGCATTGCTGGGTTCTGCCTCTGGCCTGTGGGGCCTCTGAGCAGGACCTGCCCTCTCCCTCTGGAAGACCTCCCCGCCTGCGTGCAAATCCCCGTTTGCAACCACTCTGGCCGGGTGTTCCCGCAAGGCTCGCACTCTGGTCTCAAAGCCGGGAGAAAAGCGCTTTGGGGTGGGCCTCTCTCAGGGCCCATGGCCCTGAGCCTGGGGACCAGCTAGGGGGTCCACACTCCCAGGCCAAGGCAGAACCACACGCACACGTCTGTTCCTGCCCCCTGCCCCTTCAGAGAGCTCGGCTGAGCCGCAGTCTCTCAGGCAGTTCCCTGGCAGCCCCGGCAGCACTGCCTGTGTGGGAAGCGGGAGAGCCGACCTAGGTGCACTGGGGGCCCCTTGCTCTCCCTGCTGCCCTGAGGCTGCTGGGCCAAAGAGGGCTTGGCTATCTACCCCCTTTCTCCCCTCTTCCCTCTGCCAGAAGGCTCTGCCCCCGGGGCTGTTGCAGTGTGGAGACAGCCCCTGCCAGCACCTCCACTCCCAGTAGGCCTCAGCAGAGGCCTAGGCCCAGGGAAAGGCCCAGGCAGGGCTGCGTGGAGGGAGGCGCAAGGGCATGTCTGGACACACTCCCCACAGCCTGTTCCTTCATGGGGCAGTTACCCTGGAGGCCAGGAAGGCCTGGGCAAGGCTGGCCAAGAGCAGGGGCATTGCTGGGTTCTGCCTCTGGCCTGTGGGGCCTCTGAGCAGGACCTGCCCTCTCCCTCTGGAAGACCTCCCCGCCTGCGTGCAAATCCCCGTTTGCAAGCACTCTGGCCGGGTGTTCCCGCAAGGCTCGCACTCTGGTCTCAAAGCCGGGAGAAAAGCGCTTTGGGGTGGGCCTCTCTCAGGGCCCATGGCCCTGAGCCTGGGGACCAGCTAGGGGGTCCACACTCCCAGGCCAAGGCAGAACCACACGCACACGTCTGTTCCTGCCCCCTGCCCCTTCAGAGAGCTCGGCTGAGCCGCAGACTCTCAGGCAGTTCCCTGGCAGCCCCGGCAGCACTGCCTGTGTGGGAGGCGGGAGAGCC
Source organism: Rangifer tarandus platyrhynchus (assembly GCA_949782905.1). Lineage (NCBI taxonomy): Eukaryota > Metazoa > Chordata > Mammalia > Artiodactyla > Cervidae > Rangifer > Rangifer tarandus. The sequence goes on from CATKSN020000969.1 coordinate 9,784, forward strand.
GACCTAGGAGCACTGGGGGCCCCTTGCTCTCCCTGCTGCCCTGAGGCTGCTGGGCCAAAGAGGGCTTGGCTATCTACCCCCTTTCTCCCCTCTTCCCTCTGCCAGAAGGCTCTGCCCCCGGGGCTGTTGCAGTGTGGAGACAGCCCCTGCCAGCACCTCCACTCCCAGTAGGCCTCAGCAGAGGCCTAGGCCCAGGGAAAGGCCCAGGCAGGGCTGCGTGGAGGGAGGCGCAAGGGCATGTCTGGACACACTCCCCACAGCCTGTTCCTTCATGGGGCAGTTACCCTGGAGGCCAGGAAGGCCTGGGCAAGGCTGGCCAAGAGCAGGGGCATTGCTGGGTTCTGCCTCTGGCCTGTGGGGCCTCTGAGCAGGACCTGCCCTCTCCCTCTGGAAGACCTCCCCGCCTGCGTGCAAATCCCCGTTTGCAAGCACTCTGGCCGGGTGTTCCCGCAAGGCTCGCACTCTGGTCTCAAAGCCGGGAGAAAAGCGCTTTGGGGTGGGCCTCTCTCAGGGCCCATGGCCCTGAGCCTGGGGACCAGCTAGGGGGTCCACACTCCCAGGCCAAGGCAGAACCACACGCACACGTCTGTTCCTGCCCCCTGCCCCTTCAGAGAGCTCGGCTGAGCCGCAGTCTCTCAGGCAGTTCCCTGGCAGCCCCGGCAGCACTGCCTGTGTGGGAAGCGGGAGAGCCGACCTAGGTGCACTGGGGGCCCCTTGCTCTCCCTGCTGCCCTGAGGCTGCTGGGCCAAAGAGGGCTTGGCTATCTACCCCCTTTCTCCCCTCTTCCCTCTGCCAGAAGGCTCTGCCCCCGGGGCTGTTGCAGTGTGGAGACAGCCCCTGCCAGCACCTCCACTCCCAGTAGGCCTCAGCAGAGGCCTAGGCCCAGGGAAAGGCCCAGGCAGGGCTGCGTGGAGGGAGGCGCAAGGGCATGTCTGGACACACTCCCCACAGCCTGTTCCTTCATGGGGCAGTTACCCTGGAGGCCAGGAAGGCCTGGGCAAGGCTGGCCAAGAGCAGGGGCATTGCTGGGTTCTGCCTCTGGCCTGTGGGGCCTCTGAGCAGGACCTGCCCTCTCCCTCTGGAAGACCTCCCCGCCTGCGTGCAAATCCCCGTTTGCAAGCACTCTGGCCGGGTGTTCCCGCAAGGCTCGCACTCTGGTCTCAAAGCCGGGAGAAAAGCGCTTTGGGGTGGGCCTCTCTCAGGGCCCATGGCCCTGAGCCTGGGGACCAGCTAGGGGGTCCACACTCCCAGGCCAAGGCAGAACCACACGCACACGTCTGTTCCTGCCCCCTGCCCCTTCAGAGAGCTCGGCTGAGCCGCAGTCTCTCAGGCAGTTCCCTGGCAGCCCCGGCAGCACTGCCTGTGTGGGAAGCGGGAGAGCCGACCTAGGTGCACTGGGGGCCCCTTGCTCTCCCTGCTGCCCTGAGGCTGCTGGGCCAAAGAGGGCTTGGCTACCTACCCCCTTTCTCCCCTCTTCCCTCTGCCTTAAGGCTCTGCCCCCGGGGCTGTTGCAGTGTGGAGACAGCCCCTGCCAGCACCTCCACTCCCAGTAGGCCTCAGCAGAGGCCTAGGCCCAGGGAAAGGCCCAGGCAGGGCTGCGTGGAGGGAGGCGCAAGGGCATGTCTGGACACACTCCCCACAGCCTGTTCCTTCATGGGGCAGTTACCCTGGAGGCCAGGAAGGCCTGGGCAAGGCTGGCCAAGAGCAGGGGCTTTGCTGGATTCTGCCTCTGGCCTGTGGGGCCTCTGAGCAGGACCTGCCCTCTCCCTCTGGAAGACCTCCCCGCCTGCGTGCAAATCCCCGTTTGCAAGCACTCTGGCCGGGTGTTCCCGCAAGGCTCGCACTCTGGTCTCAAAGCCGGGAGAAAAGCGCTTTGGGGTGGGCCTCTCTCAGGGCCCATGGCCCTGAGCCTGGGGACCAGCTAGGGGGTCCACACTCCCAGGCCAAGGCAGAACCACACGCACACGTCTGTTCCTGCCCCCTGCCCCTTCAGAGAGCTCGGCTGAGCCGCAGTCTCTCAGGCAGTTCCCTGGCAGCCCCGGCAGCACTGCCTGTGTGGGAAGCGGGAGAGCCGACCTAGGTGCACTGGGGGCCCCTTGCTCTCCCTGCTGCCCTGAGGCTGCTGGGCCAAAGAGGGCTTGGCTATCTACCCCCTTTCTCCCCTCTTCCCTCTGCCAGAAGGCTCTGCCCCCGGGGCTGTTGCAGTGTGGAGACAGCCCCTGCCAGCACCTCCACTCCCAGTAGGCCTCAGCAGAGGCCTAGGCCCAGGGAAAGGCCCAGGCAGGGCTGCGTGGAGGGAGGCGCAAGGGCATGTCTGGACACACTCCCCACAGCCTGTTCCTTCATGGGGCAGTTACCCTGGAGGCCAGGAAGGCCTGGGCAAGGCTGGCCAAGAGCAGGGGCATTGCTGGGTTCTGCCTCTGGCCTGTGGGGCCTCTGAGCAGGACCTGCCCTCTCCCTCTGGAAGACCTCCCCGCCTGCGTGCAAATCCCCGTTTGCAAGCACTCTGGCCGGGTGTTCCCGCAAGGCTCGCACTCTGGTCTCAAAGCCGGGAGAAAAGCGCTTTGGGGTGGGCCTCTCTCAGGGCCCATGGCCCTGAGCCTGGGGACCAGCTAGGGGGTCCACACTCCCAGGCCAAGGCAGAACCACACGCACACGTCTGTTCCTGCCCCCTGCCCCTTCAGAGAGCTCGGCTGAGCCGCAGTCTCTCAGGCAGTTCCCTGGCAGCCCCGGCAGCACTGCCTGTGTGGGAAGCGGGAGAGCCGACCTAGGTGCACTGGGGGCCCCTTGCTCTCCCTGCTGCCCTGAGGCTGCTGGGCCAAAGAGGGCTTGGCTATCTACCCCCTTTCTCCCCTCTTCCCTCTGCCAGAAGGCTCTGCCCCCGGGGCTGTTGCAGTGTGGAGACAGCCCCTGCCAGCACCTCCACTCCCAGTAGGCCTCAGCAGAGGCCTAGGCCCAGGGAAAGGCCCAGGCAGGGCTGCGTGGAGGGAGGCGCAAGGGCATGTCTGGACACACTCCCCACAGCCTGTTCCTTCATGGGGCAGTTACCCTGGAGGCCAGGAAGGCCTGGGCAAGGCTGGCCAAGAGCAGGGGCATTGCTGGGTTCTGCCTCTGGCCTGTGGGGCCTCTGAGCAGGACCTGCCCTCTCCCTCTGGAAGACCTCCCCGCCTGCGTGCAAATCCCCGTTTGCAAGCACTCTGGCCGGGTGTTCCCGCAAGGCTCGCACTCTGGTCTCAAAGCCGGGAGAAAAGCGCTTTGGGGTGGGCCTCTCTCAGGGCCCATGGCCCTGAGCCTGGGGACCAGCTAGGGGGTCCACACTCCCAGGCCAAGGCAGAACCACACGCACACGTCTGTTCCTGCCCCCTGCCCCTTCAGAGAGCTCGGCTGAGCCGCAGTCTCTCAGGCAGTTCCCTGGCAGCCCCGGCAGCACTGCCTGTGTGGGAAGCGGGAGAGCCGACCTAGGTGCACTGGGGGCCCCTTGCTCTCCCTGCTGCCCTGAGGCTGCTGGGCCAAAGAGGGCTTGGCTATCTACCCCCTTTCTCCCCTCTTCCCTCTGCCAGAAGGCTCTGCCCCCGGGGCTGTTGCAGTGTGGAGACAGCCCCTGCCAGCACCTCCACTCCCAGTAGGCCTCAGCAGAGGCCTAGGCCCAGGGAAAGGCCCAGGCAGGGCTGCGTGGAGGGAGGCGCAAGGGCATGTCTGGACACACTCCCCACAGCCTGTTCCTTCATGGGGCAGTTACCCTGGAGGCCAGGAAGGCCTGGGCAAGGCTGGCCAAGAGCAGGGGCATTGCTGGGTTCTGCCTCTGGCCTGTGGGGCCTCTGAGCAGGACCTGCCCTCTCCCTCTGGAAGACCTCCCCGCCTGCGTGCAAATCCCCGTTTGCAAGCACTCTGGCCGGGTGTTCCCGCAAGGCTCGCACTCTGGTCTCAAAGCCGGGAGAAAAGCGCTTTGGGGTGGGCCTCTCTCAGGGCCCATGGCCCTGAGCCTGGGGACCAGCTAGGGGGTCCACACTCCCAGGCCAAGGCAGAACCACACGCACACGTCTGTTCCTGCCCCCTGCCCCTTCAGAGAGCTCGGCTGAGCCGCAGTCTCTCAGGCAGTTCCCTGGCAGCCCCGGCAGCACTGCCTGTGTGGGAAGCGGGAGAGCCGACCTAGGTGCACTGGGGGCCCCTTGCTCTCCCTGCTGCCCTGAGGCTGCTGGGCCAAAGAGGGCTTGGCTACCTACCCCCTTTCTCCCCTCTTCCCTCTGCCTTAAGGCTCTGCCCCCGGGGCTGTTGCAGTGTGGAGACAGCCCCTGCCAGCACCTCCACTCCCAGTAGGCCTCAGCAGAGGCCTAGGCCCAGGGAAAGGCCCAGGCAGGGCTGCGTGGAGGGAGGCGCAAGGGCATGTCTGGACACACTCCCCACAGCCTGTTCCTTCATGGGGCAGTTACCCTGGAGGCCAGGAAGGCCTGGGCAAGGCTGGCCAAGAGCAGGGGCATTGCTGGGTTCTGCCTCTGGCCTGTGGGGCCTCTGAGCAGGACCTGCCCTCTCCCTCTGGAAGACCTCCCCGCCTGCGTGCAAATCCCCGTTTGCAAGCACTCTGGCCGGGTGTTCCCGCAAGGCTCGCACTCTGGTCTCAAAGCCGGGAGAAAAGCGCTTTGGGGTGGGCCTCTCTCAGGGCCCATGGCCCTGAGCCTGGGGACCAGCTAGGGGGTCCACACTCCCAGGCCAAGGCAGAACCACACGCACACGTCTGTTCCTGCCCCCTGCCCCTTCAGAGAGCTCGGCTGAGCCGCAGTCTCTCAGGCAGTTCCCTGGCAGCCCCGGCAGCACTGCCTGTGTGGGAAGCGGGAGAGCCGACCTAGGTGCACTGGGGGCCCCTTGCTCTCCCTGCTGCCCTGAGGCTGCTGGGCCAAAGAGGGCTTGGCTATCTACCCCCTTTCTCCCCTCTTCCCTCTGCCAGAAGGCTCTGCCCCCGGGGCTGTTGCAGTGTGGAGACAGCCCCTGCCAGCACCTCCACTCCCAGTAGGCCTCAGCAGAGGCCTAGGCCCAGGGAAAGGCCCAGGCAGGGCTGCGTGGAGGGAGGCGCAAGGGCATGTCTGGACACACTCCCCACAGCCTGTTCCTTCATGGGGCAGTTACCCTGGAGGCCAGGAAGGCCTGGGCAAGGCTGGCCAAGAGCAGGGGCATTGCTGGGTTCTGCCTCTGGCCTGTGGGGCCTCTGAGCAGGACCTGCCCTCTCCCTCTGGAAGACCTCCCCGCCTGCGTGCAAATCCCCGTTTGCAAGCACTCTGGCCGGGTGTTCCCGCAAGGCTCGCACTCTGGTCTCAAAGCCGGGAGAAAAGCGCTTTGGGGTGGGCCTCTCTCAGGGCCCATGGCCCTGAGCCTGGGGACCAGCTAGGGGGTCCACACTCCCAGGCCAAGGCAGAACCACACGCACACGTCTGTTCCTGCCCCCTGCCCCTTCAGAGAGCTCGGCTGAGCCGCAGTCTCTCAGGCAGTTCCCTGGCAGCCCCGGCAGCACTGCCTGTGTGGGAAGCGGGAGAGCCGACCTAGGAGCACTGGGGGCCCCTTGCTCTCCCTGCTGCCCTGAGGCTGCTGGGCCAAAGAGGGCTTGGCTATCTACCCCCTTTCTCCCCTCTTCCCTCTGCCAGAAGGCTCTGCCCCCGGGGCTGTTGCAGTGTGGAGACAGCCCCTGCCAGCACCTCCACTCCCAGTAGGCCTCAGCAGAGGCCTAGGCCCACGGAAAGGCCCAGGCAGGGCTGCGTGGAGGGAGGCGCAAGGGCATGTCTGGACACACTCCCCACAGCCTGTTCCTTCATGGGGCAGTTACCCTGGAGGCCAGGAAGGCCTGGGCAAGGCTGGCCAAGAGCAGGGGCATTGCTGGGTTCTGCCTCTGGCCTGTGGGGCCTCTGAGCAGGACCTGCCCTCTCCCTCTGGAAGACCTCCCCGCCTGCGTGCAAATCCCCGTTTGCAAGCACTCTGGCCGGGTGTTCCCGCAAGGCTCGCACTCTGGTCTCAAAGCCGGGAGAAAAGCGCTTTGGGGTGGGCCTCTCTCAGGGCCCATGGCCCTGAGCCTGGGGACCAGCTAGGGGGTCCACACTCCCAGGCCAAGGCAGAACCACACGCACACGTCTGTTCCTGCCCCCTGCCCCTTCAGAGAGCTCGGCTGAGCCGCAGTCTCTCAGGCAGTTCCCTGGCAGCCCCGGCAGCACTGCCTGTGTGGGAAGCGGGAGAGCCGACCTAGGTGCACTGGGGGCCCCTTGCTCTCCCTGCTGCCCTGAGGCTGCTGGGCCAAAGAGGGCTTGGCTACCTACCCCCTTTCTCCCCTCTTCCCTCTGCCAGAAGGCTCTGCCCCCGGGGCTGTTGCAGTGTGGAGACAGCCCCTGCCAGCACCTCCACTCCCAGTAGGCCTCAGCAGAGGCCTAGGCCCAGGGAAAGGCCCAGGCAGGGCTGCGTGGAGGGAGGCGCAAGGGCATGTCTGGACACACTCCCCACAGCCTGTTCCTTCATGGGGCAGTTACCCTGGAGGCCAGGAAGGCCTGGGCAAGGCTGGCCAAGAGCAGGGGCATTGCTGGGTTCTGCCTCTGGCCTGTGGGGCCTCTGAGCAGGACCTGCCCTCTCCCTCTGGAAGACCTCCCCGCCTGCGTGCAAATCCCCGTTTGCAACCACTCTGGCCGGGTGTTCCCGCAAGGCTCGCACTCTGGTCTCAAAGCCGGGAGAAAAGCGCTTTGGGGTGGGCCTCTCTCAGGGCCCATGGCCCTGAGCCTGGGGACCAGCTAGGGGGTCCACACTCCCAGGCCAAGGCAGAACCACACGCACACGTCTGTTCCTGCCCCCTGCCCCTTCAGAGAGCTCGGCTGAGCCGCAGTCTCTCAGGCAGTTCCCTGGCAGCCCCGGCAGCACTGCCTGTGTGGGAAGCGGGAGAGCCGACCTAGGTGCACTGGGGGCCCCTTGCTCTCCCTGCTGCCCTGAGGCTGCTGGGCCAAAGAGGGCTTGGCTATCTACCCCCTTTCTCCCCTCTTCCCTCTGCCAGAAGGCTCTGCCCCCGGGGCTGTTGCAGTGTGGAGACAGCCCCTGCCAGCACCTCCACTCCCAGTAGGCCTCAGCAGAGGCCTAGGCCCAGGGAAAGGCCCAGGCAGGGCTGCGTGGAGGGAGGCGCAAGGGCATGTCTGGACACACTCCCCACAGCCTGTTCCTTCATGGGGCAGTTACCCTGGAGGCCAGGAAGGCCTGGGCAAGGCTGGCCAAGAGCAGGGGCATTGCTGGGTTCTGCCTCTGGCCTGTGGGGCCTCTGAGCAGGACCTGCCCTCTCCCTCTGGAAGACCTCCCCGCCTGCGTGCAAATCCCCGTTTGCAAGCACTCTGGCCGGGTGTTCCCGCAAGGCTCGCACTCTGGTCTCAAAGCCGGGAGAAAAGCGCTTTGGGGTGGGCCTCTCTCAGGGCCCATGGCCCTGAGCCTGGGGACCAGCTAGGGGGTCCACACTCCCAGGCCAAGGCAGAACCACACGCACACGTCTGTTCCTGCCCCCTGCCCCTTCAGAGAGCTCGGCTGAGCCGCAGTCTCTCAGGCAGTTCCCTGGCAGCCCCGGCAGCACTGCCTGTGTGGGAGGCGGGAGAGCCGACCTAGGAGCACTGGGGGCCCCTTGCTCTCCCTGCTGCCCTGAGGCTGCTGGGCCAAAGAGGGCTTGGCTATCTACCCCCTTTCTCCCCTCTTCCCTCTGCCAGAAGGCTCTGCCCCCGGGGCTGTTGCAGTGTGGAGACAGCCCCTGCCAGCACCTCCACTCCCAGTAGGCCTCAGCAGAGGCCTAGGCCCAGGGAAAGGCCCAGGCAGGGCTGCGTGGAGGGAGGCGCAAGGGCATGTCTGGACACACTCCCCACAGCCTGTTCCTTCATGGGGCAGTTACCCTGGAGGCCAGGAAGGCCTGGGCAAGGCTGGCCAAGAGCAGGGGCATTGCTGGGTTCTGCCTCTGGCCTGTGGGGCCTCTGAGCAGGACCTGCCCTCTCCCTCTGGAAGACCTCCCCGCCTGCGTGCAAATCCCCGTTTGCAAGCACTCTGGCCGGGTGTTCCCGCAAGGCTCGCACTCTGGTCTCAAAGCCGGGAGAAAAGCGCTTTGGGGTGGGCCTCTCTCAGGGCCCATGGCCCTGAGCCTGGGGACCAGCTAGGGGGTCCACACTCCCAGGCCAAGGCAGAACCACACGCACACGTCTGTTCCTGCCCCCTGCCCCTTCAGAGAGCTCGGCTGAGCCGCAGTCTCTCAGGCAGTTCCCTGGCAGCCCCGGCAGCACTGCCTGTGTGGGAAGCGGGAGAGCCGACCTAGGTGCACTGGGGGCCCCTTGCTCTCCCTGCTGCCCTGAGGCTGCTGGGCCAAAGAGGGCTTGGCTATCTACCCCCTTTCTCCCCTCTTCCCTCTGCCAGAAGGCTCTGCCCCCGGGGCTGTTGCAGTGTGGAGACAGCCCCTGCCAGCACCTCCACTCCCAGTAGGCCTCAGCAGAGGCCTAGGCCCAGGGAAAGGCCCAGGCAGGGCTGCGTGGAGGGAGGCGCAAGGGCATGTCTGGACACACTCCCCACAGCCTGTTCCTTCATGGGGCAGTTACCCTGGAGGCCAGGAAGGCCTGGGCAAGGCTGGCCAAGAGCAGGGGCATTGCTGGGTTCTGCCTCTGGCCTGTGGGGCCTCTGAGCAGGACCTGCCCTCTCCCTCTGGAAGACCTCCCCGCCTGCGTGCAAATCCCCGTTTGCAAGCACTCTGGCCGGGTGTTCCCGCAAGGCTCGCACTCTGGTCTCAAAGCCGGGAGAAAAGCGCTTTGGGGTGGGCCTCTCTCAGGGCCCATGGCCCTGAGCCTGGGGACCAGCTAGGGGGTCCACACTCCCAGGCCAAGGCAGAACCACACGCACACGTCTGTTCCTGCCCCCTGCCCCTTCAGAGAGCTCGGCTGAGCCGCAGTCTCTCAGGCAGTTCCCTGGCAGCCCCGGCAGCACTGCCTGTGTGGGAAGCGGGAGAGCCGACCTAGGTGCACTGGGGGCCCCTTGCTCTCCCTGCTGCCCTGAGGCTGCTGGGCCAAAGAGGGCTTGGCTACCTACCCCCTTTCTCCCCTCTTCCCTCTGCCTTAAGGCTCTGCCCCCGGGGCTGTTGCAGTGTGGAGACAGCCCCTGCCAGCACCTCCACTCCCAGTAGGCCTCAGCAGAGGCCTAGGCCCAGGGAAAGGCCCAGGCAGGGCTGCGTGGAGGGAGGCGCAAGGGCATGTCTGGACACACTCCCCACAGCCTGTTCCTTCATGGGGCAGTTACCCTGGAGGCCAGGAAGGCCTGGGCAAGGCTGGCCAAGAGCAGGGGCATTGCTGGATTCTGCCTCTGGCCTGTGGGGCCTCTGAGCAGGACCTGCCCTCTCCCTCTGGAAGACCTCCCCGCCTGCGTGCAAATCCCCGTTTGCAAGCACTCTGGCCGGGTGTTCCCGCAAGGCTCGCACTCTGGTCTCAAAGCCGGGAGAAAAGCGCTTTGGGGTGGGCCTCTCTCAGGGCCCATGGCCCTGAGCCTGGGGACCAGCTAGGGGGTCCACACTCCCAGGCCAAGGCAGAACCACACGCACACGTCTGTTCCTGCCCCCTGCCCCTTCAGAGAGCTCGGCTGAGCCGCAGTCTCTCAGGCAGTTCCCTGGCAGCCCCGGCAGCACTGCCTGTGTGGGAGGCGGGAGAGCCGACCTAGGTGCACTGGGGGCCCCTTGCTCTCCCTGCTGCCCTGAGGCTGCTGGGCCAAAGAGGGCTTGGCTATCTACCCCCTTTCTCCCCTCTTCCCTCTGCCAGAAGGCTCTGCCCCCGGGGCTGTTGCAGTGTGGAGACAGCCCCTGCCAGCACCTCCACTCCCAGTAGGCCTCAGCAGAGGCCTAGGCCCAGGGAAAGGCCCAGGCAGGGCTGCGTGGAGGGAGGCGCAAGGGCATGTCTGGACACACTCCCCACAGCCTGTTCCTTCATGGGGCAGTTACCCTGGAGGCCAGGAAGGCCTGGGCAAGGCTGGCCAAGAGCAGGGGCATTGCTGGGTTCTGCCTCTGGCCTGTGGGGCCTCTGAGCAGGACCTGCCCTCTCCCTCTGGAAGACCTCCCCGCCTGCGTGCAAATCCCCGTTTGCAAGCACTCTGGCCGGGTGTTCCCGCAAGGCTCGCACTCTGGTCTCAAAGCCGGGAGAAAAGCGCTTTGGGGTGGGCCTCTCTCAGGGCCCATGGCCCTGAGCCTGGGGACCAGCTAGGGGGTCCACACTCCCAGGCCAAGGCAGAACCACACGCACACGTCTGTTCCTGCCCCCTGCCCCTTCAGAGAGCTCGGCTGAGCCGCAGTCTCTCAGGCAGTTCCCTGGCAGCCCCGGCAGCACTGCCTGTGTGGGAAGCGGGAGAGCCGACCTAGGTGCACTGGGGGCCCCTTGCTCTCCCTGCTGCCCTGAGGCTGCTGGGCCAAAGAGGGCTTGGCTATCTACCCCCTTTCTCCCCTCTTCCCTCTGCCAGAAGGCTCTGCCCCCGGGGCTGTTGCAGTGTGGAGACAGCCCCTGCCAGCACCTCCACTCCCAGTAGGCCTCAGCAGAGGCCTAGGCCCAGGGAAAGGCCCAGGCAGGGCTGCGTGGAGGGAGGCGCAAGGGCATGTCTGGACACACTCCCCACAGCCTGTTCCTTCATGGGGCAGTTACCCTGGAGGCCAGGAAGGCCTGGGCAAGGCTGGCCAAGAGCAGGGGCATTGCTGGGTTCTGCCTCTGGCCTGTGGGGCCTCTGAGCAGGACCTGCCCTCTCCCTCTGGAAGACCTCCCCGCCTGCGTGCAAATCCCCGTTTGCAAGCACTCTGGCCGGGTGTTCCCGCAAGGCTCGCACTCTGGTCTCAAAGCCGGGAGAAAAGCGCTTTGGGGTGGGCCTCTCTCAGGGCCCATGGCCCTGAGCCTGGGGACCAGCTAGGGGGTCCACACTCCCAGGCCAAGGCAGAACCACACGCACACGTCTGTTCCTGCCCCCTGCCCCTTCAGAGAGCTCGGCTGAGCCGCAGTCTCTCAGGCAGTTCCCTGGCAGCCCCGGCAGCACTGCCTGTGTGGGAAGCGGGAGAGCCGACCTAGGTGCACTGGGGGCCCCTTGCTCTCCCTGCTGCCCTGAGGCTGCTGGGCCAAAGAGGGCTTGGCTATCTACCCCCTTTCTCCCCTCTTCCCTCTGCCAGAAGGCTCTGCCCCCGGGGCTGTTGCAGTGTGGAGACAGCCCCTGCCAGCACCTCCACTCCCAGTAGGCCTCAGCAGAGGCCTAGGCCCAGGGAAAGGCCCAGGCAGGGCTGCGTGGAGGGAGGCGCAAGGGCATGTCTGGACACACTCCCCACAGCCTGTTCCTTCATGGGGCAGTTACCCTGGAGGCCAGGAAGGCCTGGGCAAGGCTGGCCAAGAGCAGGGGCATTGCTGGGTTCTGCCTCTGGCCTGTGGGGCCTCTGAGCAGGACCTGCCCTCTCCCTCTGGAAGACCTCCCCGCCTGCGTGCAAATCCCCGTTTGCAAGCACTCTGGCCGGGTGTTCCCGCAAGGCTCGCACTCTGGTCTCAAAGCCGGGAGAAAAGCGCTTTGGGGTGGGCCTCTCTCAGGGCCCATGGCCCTGAGCCTGGGGACCAGCTAGGGGGTCCACACTCCCAGGCCAAGGCAGAACCACACGCACACGTCTGTTCCTGCCCCCTGCCCCTTCAGAGAGCTCGGCTGAGCCGCAGTCTCTCAGGCAGTTCCCTGGCAGCCCCGGCAGCACTGCCTGTGTGGGAAGCGGGAGAGCCGACCTAGGTGCACTGGGGGCCCCTTGCTCTCCCTGCTGCCCTGAGGCTGCTGGGCCAAAGAGGGCTTGGCTATCTACCCCCTTTCTCCCCTCTTCCCTCTGCCAGAAGGCTCTGCCCCCGGGGCTGTTGCAGTGTGGAGACAGCCCCTGCCAGCACCTCCACTCCCAGTAGGCCTCAGCAGAGGCCTAGGCCCAGGGAAAGGCCCAGGCAGGGCTGCGTGGAGGGAGGCGCAAGGGCATGTCTGGACACACTCCCCACAGCCTGTTCCTTCATGGGGCAGTTACCCTGGAGGCCAGGAAGGCCTGGGCAAGGCTGGCCAAGAGCAGGGGCATTGCTGGGTTCTGCCTCTGGCCTGTGGGGCCTCTGAGCAGGACCTGCCCTCTCCCTCTGGAAGACCTCCCCGCCTGCGTGCAAATCCCCGTTTGCAAGCACTCTGGCCGGGTGTTCCCGCAAGGCTCGCACTCTGGTCTCAAAGCCGGGAGAAAAGCGCTTTGGGGTGGGCCTCTCTCAGGGCCCATGGCCCTGAGCCTGGGGACCAGCTAGGGGGTCCACACTCCCAGGCCAAGGCAGAACCACACGCACACGTCTGTTCCTGCCCCCTGCCCCTTCAGAGAGCTCGGCTGAGCCGCAGTCTCTCAGGCAGTTCCCTGGCAGCCCCGGCAGCACTGCCTGTGTGGGAAGCGGGAGAGCCGACCTAGGTGCACTGGGGGCCCCTTGCTCTCCCTGCTGCCCTGAGGCTGCTGGGCCAAAGAGGGCTTGGCTATCTACCCCCTTTCTCCCCTCTTCCCTCTGCCAGAAGGCTCTGCCCCCGGGGCTGTTGCAGTGTGGAGACAGCCCCTGCCAGCACCTCCACTCCCAGTAGGCCTCAGCAGAGGCCTAGGCCCAGGGAAAGGCCCAGGCAGGGCTGCGTGGAGGGAGGCGCAAGGGCATGTCTGGACACACTCCCCACAGCCTGTTCCTTCATGGGGCAGTTACCCTGGAGGCCAGGAAGGCCTGGGCAAGGCTGGCCAAGAGCAGGGGCATTGCTGGGTTCTGCCTCTGGCCTGTGGGGCCTCTGAGCAGGACCTGCCCTCTCCCTCTGGAAGACCTCCCCGCCTGCGTGCAAATCCCCGTTTGCAAGCACTCTGGCCGGGTGTTCCCGCAAGGCTCGCACTCTGGTCTCAAAGCCGGGAGAAAAGCGCTTTGGGGTGGGCCTCTCTCAGGGCCCATGGCCCTGAGCCTGGGGACCAGCTAGGGGGTCCACACTCCCAGGCCAAGGCAGAACCACACGCACACGTCTGTTCCTGCCCCCTGCCCCTTCAGAGAGCTCGGCTGAGCCGCAGTCTCTCAGGCAGTTCCCTGGCAGCCCCGGCAGCACTGCCTGTGTGGGAAGCGGGAGAGCCGACCTAGGTGCACTGGGGGCCCCTTGCTCTCCCTGCTGCCCTGAGGCTGCTGGGCCAAAGAGGGCTTGGCTATCTACCCCCTTTCTCCCCTCTTCCCTCTGCCAGAAGGCTCTGCCCCCGGGGCTGTTGCAGTGTGGAGACAGCCCCTGCCAGCACCTCCACTCCCAGTAGGCCTCAGCAGAGGCCTAGGCCCAGGGAAAGGCCCAGGCAGGGCTGCGTGGAGGGAGGCGCAAGGGCATGTCTGGACACACTCCCCACAGCCTGTTCCTTCATGGGGCAGTTACCCTGGAGGCCAGGAAGGCCTGGGCAAGGCTGGCCAAGAGCAGGGGCATTGCTGGGTTCTGCCTCTGGCCTGTGGGGCCTCTGAGCAGGACCTGCCCTCTCCCTCTGGAAGACCTCCCCGCCTGCGTGCAAATCCCCGTTTGCAAGCACTCTGGCCGGGTGTTCCCGCAAGGCTCGCACTCTGGTCTCAAAGCCGGGAGAAAAGCGCTTTGGGGTGGGCCTCTCTCAGGGCCCATGGCCCTGAGCCTGGGGACCAGCTAGGGGGTCCACACTCCCAGGCCAAGGCAGAACCACACGCACACGTCTGTTCCTGCCCCCTGCCCCTTCAGAGAGCTCGGCTGAGCCGCAGTCTCTCAGGCAGTTCCCTGGCAGCCCCGGCAGCACTGCCTGTGTGGGAAGCGGGAGAGCCGACCTAGGTGCACTGGGGGCCCCTTGCTCTCCCTGCTGCCCTGAGGCTGCTGGGCCAAAGAGGGCTTGGCTATCTACCCCCTTTCTCCCCTCTTCCCTCTGCCAGAAGGCTCTGCCCCCGGGGCTGTTGCAGTGTGGAGACAGCCCCTGCCAGCACCTCCACTCCCAGTAGGCCTCAGCAGAGGCCTAGGCCCAGGGAAAGGCCCAGGCAGGGCTGCGTGGAGGGAGGCGCAAGGGCATGTCTGGACACACTCCCCACAGCCTGTTCCTTCATGGGGCAGTTACCCTGGAGGCCAGGAAGGCCTGGGCAAGGCTGGCCAAGAGCAGGGGCATTGCTGGGTTCTGCCTCTGGCCTGTGGGGCCTCTGAGCAGGACCTGCCCTCTCCCTCTGGAAGACCTCCCCGCCTGCGTGCAAATCCCCGTTTGCAAGCACTCTGGCCGGGTGTTCCCGCAAGGCTCGCACTCTGGTCTCAAAGCCGGGAGAAAAGCGCTTTGGGGTGGGCCTCTCTCAGGGCCCATGGCCCTGAGCCTGGGGACCAGCTAGGGGGTCCACACTCCCAGGCCAAGGCAGAACCACACGCACACGTCTGTTCCTGCCCCCTGCCCCTTCAGAGAGCTCGGCTGAGCCGCAGTCTCTCAGGCAGTTCCCTGGCAGCCCCGGCAGCACTGCCTGTGTGGGAAGCGGGAGAGCCGACCTAGGTGCACTGGGGGCCCCTTGCTCTCCCTGCTGCCCTGAGGCTGCTGGGCCAAAGAGGGCTTGGCTATCTACCCCCTTTCTCCCCTCTTCCCTCTGCCAGAAGGCTCTGCCCCCGGGGCTGTTGCAGTGTGGAGACAGCCCCTGCCAGCACCTCCACTCCCAGTAGGCCTCAGCAGAGGCCTAGGCCCAGGGAAAGGCCCAGGCAGGGCTGCGTGGAGGGAGGCGCAAGGGCATGTCTGGACACACTCCCCACAGCCTGTTCCTTCATGGGGCAGTTACCCTGGAGGCCAGGAAGGCCTGGGCAAGGCTGGCCAAGAGCAGGGGCATTGCTGGGTTCTGCCTCTGGCCTGTGGGGCCTCTGAGCAGGACCTGCCCTCTCCCTCTGGAAGACCTCCCCGCCTGCGTGCAAATCCCCGTTTGCAAGCACTCTGGCCGGGTGTTCCCGCAAGGCTCGCACTCTGGTCTCAAAGCCGGGAGAAAAGCGCTTTGGGGTGGGCCTCTCTCAGGGCCCATGGCCCTGAGCCTGGGGACCAGCTAGGGGGTCCACACTCCCAGGCCAAGGCAGAACCACACGCACACGTCTGTTCCTGCCCCCTGCCCCTTCAGAGAGCTCGGCTGAGCCGCAGTCTCTCAGGCAGTTCCCTGGCAGCCCCGGCAGCACTGCCTGTGTGGGAAGCGGGAGAGCCGACCTAGGTGCACTGGGGGCCCCTTGCTCTCCCTGCTGCCCTGAGGCTGCTGGGCCAAAGAGGGCTTGGCTATCTACCCCCTTTCTCCCCTCTTCCCTCTGCCAGAAGGCTCTGCCCCCGGGGCTGTTGCAGTGTGGAGACAGCCCCTGCCAGCACCTCCACTCCCAGTAGGCCTCAGCAGAGGCCTAGGCCCAGGGAAAGGCCCAGGCAGGGCTGCGTGGAGGGAGGCGCAAGGGCATGTCTGGACACACTCCCCACAGCCTGTTCCTTCATGGGGCAGTTACCCTGGAGGCCAGGAAGGCCTGGGCAAGGCTGGCCAAGAGCAGGGGCATTGCTGGGTTCTGCCTCTGGCCTGTGGGGCCTCTGAGCAGGACCTGCCCTCTCCCTCTGGAAGACCTCCCCGCCTGCGTGCAAATCCCCGTTTGCAAGCACTCTGGCCGGGTGTTCCCGCAAGGCTCGCACTCTGGTCTCAAAGCCGGGAGAAAAGCGCTTTGGGGTGGGCCTCTCTCAGGGCCCATGGCCCTGAGCCTGGGGACCAGCTAGGGGGTCCACACTCCCAGGCCAAGGCAGAACCACACGCACACGTCTGTTCCTGCCCCCTGCCCCTTCAGAGAGCTCGGCTGAGCCGCAGTCTCTCAGGCAGTTCCCTGGCAGCCCCGGCAGCACTGCCTGTGTGGGAAGCGGGAGAGCCGACCTAGGTGCACTGGGGGCCCCTTGCTCTCCCTGCTGCCCTGAGGCTGCTGGGCCAAAGAGGGCTTGGCTACCTACCCCCTTTCTCCCCTCTTCCCTCTGCCTTAAGGCTCTGCCCCCGGGGCTGTTGCAGTGTGGAGACAGCCCCTGCCAGCACCTCCACTCCCAGTAGGCCTCAGCAGAGGCCTAGGCCCAGGGAAAGGCCCAGGCAGGGCTGCGTGGAGGGAGGCGCAAGGGCATGTCTGGACACACTCCCCACAGCCTGTTCCTTCATGGGGCAGTTACCCTGGAGGCCAGGAAGGCCTGGGCAAGGCTGGCCAAGAGCAGGGGCATTGCTGGGTTCTGCCTCTGGCCTGTGGGGCCTCTGAGCAGGACCTGCCCTCTCCCTCTGGAAGACCTCCCCGCCTGCGTGCAAATCCCCGTTTGCAAGCACTCTGGCCGGGTGTTCCCGCAAGGCTCGCACTCTGGTCTCAAAGCCGGGAGAAAAGCGCTTTGGGGTGGGCCTCTCTCAGGGCCCATGGCCCTGAGCCTGGGGACCAGCTAGGGGGTCCACACTCCCAGGCCAAGGCAGAACCACACGCACACGTCTGTTCCTGCCCCCTGCCCCTTCAGAGAGCTCGGCTGAGCCGCAGTCTCTCAGGCAGTTCCCTGGCAGCCCCGGCAGCACTGCCTGTGTGGGAAGCGGGAGAGCCGACCTAGGTGCACTGGGGGCCCCTTGCTCTCCCTGCTGCCCTGAGGCTGCTGGGCCAAAGAGGGCTTGGCTATCTACCCCCTTTCTCCCCTCTTCCCTCTGCCAGAAGGCTCTGCCCCCGGGGCTGTTGCAGTGTGGAGACAGCCCCTGCCAGCACCTCCACTCCCAGTAGGCCTCAGCAGAGGCCTAGGCCCAGGGAAAGGCCCAGGCAGGGCTGCGTGGAGGGAGGCGCAAGGGCATGTCTGGACACACTCCCCACAGCCTGTTCCTTCATGGGGCAGTTACCCTGGAGGCCAGGAAGGCCTGGGCAAGGCTGGCCAAGAGCAGGGGCATTGCTGGGTTCTGCCTCTGGCCTGTGGGGCCTCTGAGCAGGACCTGCCCTCTCCCTCTGGAAGACCTCCCCGCCTGCGTGCAAATCCCCGTTTGCAAGCACTCTGGCCGGGTGTTCCCGCAAGGCTCGCACTCTGGTCTCAAAGCCGGGAGAAAAGCGCTTTGGGGTGGGCCTCTCTCAGGGCCCATGGCCCTGAGCCTGGGGACCAGCTAGGGGGTCCACACTCCCAGGCCAAGGCAGAACCACACGCACACGTCTGTTCCTGCCCCCTGCCCCTTCAGAGAGCTCGGCTGAGCCGCAGTCTCTCAGGCAGTTCCCTGGCAGCCCCGGCAGCACTGCCTGTGTGGGAAGCGGGAGAGCCGACCTAGGAGCACTGGGGGCCCCTTGCTCTCCCTGCTGCCCTGAGGCTGCTGGGCCAAAGAGGGCTTGGCTATCTACCCCCTTTCTCCCCTCTTCCCTCTGCCAGAAGGCTCTGCCCCCGGGGCTGTTGCAGTGTGGAGACAGCCCCTGCCAGCACCTCCACTCCCAGTAGGCCTCAGCAGAGGCCTAGGCCCAGGGAAAGGCCCAGGCAGGGCTGCGTGGAGGGAGGCGCAAGGGCATGTCTGGACACACTCCCCACAGCCTGTTCCTTCATGGGGCAGTTACCCTGGAGGCCAGGAAGGCCTGGGCAAGGCTGGCCAAGAGCAGGGGCATTGCTGGGTTCTGCCTCTGGCCTGTGGGGCCTCTGAGCAGGACCTGCCCTCTCCCTCTGGAAGACCTCCCCGCCTGCGTGCAAATCCCCGTTTGCAAGCACTCTGGCCGGGTGTTCCCGCAAGGCTCGCACTCTGGTCTCAAAGCCGGGAGAAAAGCGCTTTGGGGTGGGCCTCTCTCAGGGCCCATGGCCCTGAGCCTGGGGACCAGCTAGGGGGTCCACACTCCCAGGCCAAGGCAGAACCACACGCACACGTCTGTTCCTGCCCCCTGCCCCTTCAGAGAGCTCGGCTGAGCCGCAGTCTCTCAGGCAGTTCCCTGGCAGCCCCGGCAGCACTGCCTGTGTGGGAAGCGGGAGAGCCGACCTAGGTGCACTGGGGGCCCCTTGCTCTCCCTGCTGCCCTGAGGCTGCTGGGCCAAAGAGGGCTTGGCTACCTACCCCCTTTCTCCCCTCTTCCCTCTGCCAGAAGGCTCTGCCCCCGGGGCTGTTGCAGTGTGGAGACAGCCCCTGCCAGCACCTCCACTCCCAGTAGGCCTCAGCAGAGGCCTAGGCCCAGGGAAAGGCCCAGGCAGGGCTGCGTGGAGGGAGGCGCAAGGGCATGTCTGGACACACTCCCCACAGCCTGTTCCTTCATGGGGCAGTTACCCTGGAGGCCAGGAAGGCCTGGGCAAGGCTGGCCAAGAGCAGGGGCATTGCTGGGTTCTGCCTCTGGCCTGTGGGGCCTCTGAGCAGGACCTGCCCTCTCCCTCTGGAAGACCTCCCCGCCTGCGTGCAAATCCCCGTTTGCAAGCACTCTGGCCGGGTGTTCCCGCAAGGCTCGCACTCTGGTCTCAAAGCCGGGAGAAAAGCGCTTTGGGGTGGGCCTCTCTCAGGGCCCATGGCCCTGAGCCTGGGGACCAGCTAGGGGGTCCACACTCCCAGGCCAAGGCAGAACCACACGCACACGTCTGTTCCTGCCCCCTGCCCCTTCAGAGAGCTCGGCTGAGCCGCAGTCTCTCAGGCAGTTCCCTGGCAGCCCCGGCAGCACTGCCTGTGTGGGAAGCGGGAGAGCCGACCTAGGTGCACTGGGGGCCCCTTGCTCTCCCTGCTGCCCTGAGGCTGCTGGGCCAAAGAGGGCTTGGCTATCTACCCCCTTTCTCCCCTCTTCCCTCTGCCAGAAGGCTCTGCCCCCGGGGCTGTTGCAGTGTGGAGACAGCCCCTGCCAGCACCTCCACTCCCAGTAGGCCTCAGCAGAGGCCTAGGCCCAGGGAAAGGCCCAGGCAGGGCTGCGTGGAGGGAGGCGCAAGGGCATGTCTGGACACACTCCCCACAGCCTGTTCCTTCATGGGGCAGTTACCCTGGAGGCCAGGAAGGCCTGGGCAAGGCTGGCCAAGAGCAGGGGCATTGCTGGGTTCTGCCTCTGGCCTGTGGGGCCTCTGAGCAGGACCTGCCCTCTCCCTCTGGAAGACCTCCCCGCCTGCGTGCAAATCCCCGTTTGCAAGCACTCTGGCCGGGTGTTCCCGCAAGGCTCGCACTCTGGTCTCAAAGCCGGGAGAAAAGCGCTTTGGGGTGGGCCTCTCTCAGGGCCCATGGCCCTGAGCCTGGGGACCAGCTAGGGGGTCCACACTCCCAGGCCAAGGCAGAACCACACGCACACGTCTGTTCCTGCCCCCTGCCCCTTCAGAGAGCTCGGCTGAGCCGCAGTCTCTCAGGCAGTTCCCTGGCAGCCCCGGCAGCACTGCCTGTGTGGGAGGCGGGAGAGCCGACCTAGGAGCACTGGGGGCCCCTTGCTCTCCCTGCTGCCCTGAGGCTGCTGGGCCAAAGAGGGCTTGGCTATCTACCCCCTTTCTCCCCTCTTCCCTCTGCCAGAAGGCTCTGCCCCCGGGGCTGTTGCAGTGTGGAGACAGCCCCTGCCAGCACCTCCACTCCCAGTAGGCCTCAGCAGAGGCCTAGGCCCAGGGAAAGGCCCAGGCAGGGCTGCGTGGAGGGAGGCGCAAGGGCATGTCTGGACACACTCCCCACAGCCTGTTCCTTCATGGGGCAGTTACCCTGGAGGCCAGGAAGGCCTGGGCAAGGCTGGCCAAGAGCAGGGGCATTGCTGGGTTCTGCCTCTGGCCTGTGGGGCCTCTGAGCAGGACCTGCCCTCTCCCTCTGGAAGACCTCCCCGCCTGCGTGCAAATCCCCGTTTGCAAGCACTCTGGCCGGGTGTTCCCGCAAGGCTCGCACTCTGGTCTCAAAGCCGGGAGAAAAGCGCTTTGGGGTGGGCCTCTCTCAGGGCCCATGGCCCTGAGCCTGGGGACCAGCTAGGGGGTCCACACTCCCAGGCCAAGGCAGAACCACACGCACACGTCTGTTCCTGCCCCCTGCCCCTTCAGAGAGCTCGGCTGAGCCGCAGTCTCTCAGGCAGTTCCCTGGCAGCCCCGGCAGCACTGCCTGTGTGGGAAGCGGGAGAGCCGACCTAGGTGCACTGGGGGCCCCTTGCTCTCCCTGCTGCCCTGAGGCTGCTGGGCCAAAGAGGGCTTGGCTATCTACCCCCTTTCTCCCCTCTTCCCTCTGCCAGAAGGCTCTGCCCCCGGGGCTGTTGCAGTGTGGAGACAGCCCCTGCCAGCACCTCCACTCCCAGTAGGCCTCAGCAGAGGCCTAGGCCCAGGGAAAGGCCCAGGCAGGGCTGCGTGGAGGGAGGCGCAAGGGCATGTCTGGACACACTCCCCACAGCCTGTTCCTTCATGGGGCAGTTACCCTGGAGGCCAGGAAGGCCTGGGCAAGGCTGGCCAAGAGCAGGGGCATTGCTGGGTTCTGCCTCTGGCCTGTGGGGCCTCTGAGCAGGACCTGCCCTCTCCCTCTGGAAGACCTCCCCGCCTGCGTGCAAATCCCCGTTTGCAAGCACTCTGGCCGGGTGTTCCCGCAAGGCTCGCACTCTGGTCTCAAAGCCGGGAGAAAAGCGCTTTGGGGTGGGCCTCTCTCAGGGCCCATGGCCCTGAGCCTGGGGACCAGCTAGGGGGTCCACACTCCCAGGCCAAGGCAGAACCACACGCACACGTCTGTTCCTGCCCCCTGCCCCTTCAGAGAGCTCGGCTGAGCCGCAGTCTCTCAGGCAGTTCCCTGGCAGCCCCGGCAGCACTGCCTGTGTGGGAAGCGGGAGAGCCGACCTAGGTGCACTGGGGGCCCCTTGCTCTCCCTGCTGCCCTGAGGCTGCTGGGCCAAAGAGGGCTTGGCTACCTACCCCCTTTCTCCCCTCTTCCCTCTGCCTTAAGGCTCTGCCCCCGGGGCTGTTGCAGTGTGGAGACAGCCCCTGCCAGCACCTCCACTCCCAGTAGGCCTCAGCAGAGGCCTAGGCCCAGGGAAAGGCCCAGGCAGGGCTGCGTGGAGGGAGGCGCAAGGGCATGTCTGGACACACTCCCCACAGCCTGTTCCTTCATGGGGCAGTTACCCTGGAGGCCAGGAAGGCCTGGGCAAGGCTGGCCAAGAGCAGGGGCATTGCTGGATTCTGCCTCTGGCCTGTGGGGCCTCTGAGCAGGACCTGCCCTCTCCCTCTGGAAGACCTCCCCGCCTGCGTGCAAATCCCCGTTTGCAAGCACTCTGGCCGGGTGTTCCCGCAAGGCTCGCACTCTGGTCTCAAAGCCGGGAGAAAAGCGCTTTGGGGTGGGCCTCTCTCAGGGCCCATGGCCCTGAGCCTGGGGACCAGCTAGGGGGTCCACACTCCCAGGCCAAGGCAGAACCACACGCACACGTCTGTTCCTGCCCCCTGCCCCTTCAGAGAGCTCGGCTGAGCCGCAGTCTCTCAGGCAGTTCCCTGGCAGCCCCGGCAGCACTGCCTGTGTGGGAAGCGGGAGAGCCGACCTAGGTGCACTGGGGGCCCCTTGCTCTCCCTGCTGCCCTGAGGCTGCTGGGCCAAAGAGGGCTTGGCTATCTACCCCCTTTCTCCCCTCTTCCCTCTGCCAGAAGGCTCTGCCCCCGGGGCTGTTGCAGTGTGGAGACAGCCCCTGCCAGCACCTCCACTCCCAGTAGGCCTCAGCAGAGGCCTAGGCCCAGGGAAAGGCCCAGGCAGGGCTGCGTGGAGGGAGGCGCAAGGGTATGTCTGGACACACTCCCCACAGCCTGTTCCTTCATGGGGCAGTTACCCTGGAGGCCAGGAAGGCCTGGGCAAGGCTGGCCAAGAGCAGGGGCATTGCTGGGTTCTGCCTCTGGCCTGTGGGGCCTCTGAGCAGGACCTGCCCTCTCCCTCTGGAAGACCTCCCCGCCTGCGTGCAAATCCCCGTTTGCAAGCACTCTGGCCGGGTGTTCCCGCAAGGCTCGCACTCTGGTCTCAAAGCCGGGAGAAAAGCGCTTTGGGGTGGGCCTCTCTCAGGGCCCATGGCCCTGAGCCTGGGGACCAGCTAGGGGGTCCACACTCCCAGGCCAAGGCAGAACCACACGCACACGTCTGTTCCTGCCCCCTGCCCCTTCAGAGAGCTCGGCTGAGCCGCAGTCTCTCAGGCAGTTCCCTGGCAGCCCCGGCAGCACTGCCTGTGTGGGAAGCGGGAGAGCCGACCTAGGTGCACTGGGGGCCCCTTGCTCTCCCTGCTGCCCTGAGGCTGCTGGGCCAAAGAGGGCTTGGCTATCTACCCCCTTTCTCCCCTCTTCCCTCTGCCAGAAGGCTCTGCCCCCGGGGCTGTTGCAGTGTGGAGACAGCCCCTGCCAGCACCTCCACTCCCAGTAGGCCTCAGCAGAGGCCTAGGCCCAGGGAAAGGCCCAGGCAGGGCTGCGTGGAGGGAGGCGCAAGGGCATGTCTGGACACACTCCCCACAGCCTGTTCCTTCATGGGGCAGTTACCCTGGAGGCCAGGAAGGCCTGGGCAAGGCTGGCCAAGAGCAGGGGCATTGCTGGGTTCTGCCTCTGGCCTGTGGGGCCTCTGAGCAGGACCTGCCCTCTCCCTCTGGAAGACCTCCCCGCCTGCGTGCAAATCCCCGTTTGCAAGCACTCTGGCCGGGTGTTCCCGCAAGGCTCGCACTCTGGTCTCAAAGCCGGGAGAAAAGCGCTTTGGGGTGGGCCTCTCTCAGGGCCCATGGCCCTGAGCCTGGGGACCAGCTAGGGGGTCCACACTCCCAGGCCAAGGCAGAACCACACGCACACGTCTGTTCCTGCCCCCTGCCCCTTCAGAGAGCTCGGCTGAGCCGCAGTCTCTCAGGCAGTTCCCTGGCAGCCCCGGCAGCACTGCCTGTGTGGGAAGCGGGAGAGCCGACCTAGGTGCACTGGGGGCCCCTTGCTCTCCCTGCTGCCCTGAGGCTGCTGGGCCAAAGAGGGCTTGGCTATCTACCCCCTTTCTCCCCTCTTCCCTCTGCCAGAAGGCTCTGCCCCCGGGGCTGTTGCAGTGTGGAGACAGCCCCTGCCAGCACCTCCACTCCCAGTAGGCCTCAGCAGAGGCCTAGGCCCAGGGAAAGGCCCAGGCAGGGCTGCGTGGAGGGAGGCGCAAGGGCATGTCTGGACACACTCCCCACAGCCTGTTCCTTCATGGGGCAGTTACCCTGGAGGCCAGGAAGGCCTGGGCAAGGCTGGCCAAGAGCAGGGGCATTGCTGGGTTCTGCCTCTGGCCTGTGGGGCCTCTGAGCAGGACCTGCCCTCTCCCTCTGGAAGACCTCCCCGCCTGCGTGCAAATCCCCGTTTGCAAGCACTCTGGCCGGGTGTTCCCGCAAGGCTCGCACTCTGGTCTCAAAGCCGGGAGAAAAGCGCTTTGGGGTGGGCCTCTCTCAGGGCCCATGGCCCTGAGCCTGGGGACCAGCTAGGGGGTCCACACTCCCAGGCCAAGGCAGAACCACACGCACACGTCTGTTCCTGCCCCCTGCCCCTTCAGAGAGCTCGGCTGAGCCGCAGTCTCTCAGGCAGTTCCCTGGCAGCCCCGGCAGCACTGCCTGTGTGGGAAGCGGGAGAGCCGACCTAGGTGCACTGGGGGCCCCTTGCTCTCCCTGCTGCCCTGAGGCTGCTGGGCCAAAGAGGGCTTGGCTATCTACCCCCTTTCTCCCCTCTTCCCTCTGCCAGAAGGCTCTGCCCCCGGGGCTGTTGCAGTGTGGAGACAGCCCCTGCCAGCACCTCCACTCCCAGTAGGCCTCAGCAGAGGCCTAGGCCCAGGGAAAGGCCCAGGCAGGGCTGCGTGGAGGGAGGCGCAAGGGCATGTCTGGACACACTCCCCACAGCCTGTTCCTTCATGGGGCAGTTACCCTGGAGGCCAGGAAGGCCTGGGCAAGGCTGGCCAAGAGCAGGGGCATTGCTGGGTTCTGCCTCTGGCCTGTGGGGCCTCTGAGCAGGACCTGCCCTCTCCCTCTGGAAGACCTCCCCGCCTGCGTGCAAATCCCCGTTTGCAAGCACTCTGGCCGGGTGTTCCCGCAAGGCTCGCACTCTGGTCTCAAAGCCGGGAGAAAAGCGCTTTGGGGTGGGCCTCTCTCAGGGCCCATGGCCCTGAGCCTGGGGACCAGCTAGGGGGTCCACACTCCCAGGCCAAGGCAGAACCACACGCACACGTCTGTTCCTGCCCCCTGCCCCTTCAGAGAGCTCGGCTGAGCCGCAGTCTCTCAGGCAGTTCCCTGGCAGCCCCGGCAGCACTGCCTGTGTGGGAAGCGGGAGAGCCGACCTAGGTGCACTGGGGGCCCCTTGCTCTCCCTGCTGCCCTGAGGCTGCTGGGCCAAAGAGGGCTTGGCTATCTACCCCCTTTCTCCCCTCTTCCCTCTGCCAGAAGGCTCTGCCCCCGGGGCTGTTGCAGTGTGGAGACAGCCCCTGCCAGCACCTCCACTCCCAGTAGGCCTCAGCAGAGGCCTAGGCCCAGGGAAAGGCCCAGGCAGGGCTGCGTGGAGGGAGGCGCAAGGGCATGTCTGGACACACTCCCCACAGCCTGTTCCTTCATGGGGCAGTTACCCTGGAGGCCAGGAAGGCCTGGGCAAGGCTGGCCAAGAGCAGGGGCATTGCTGGGTTCTGCCTCTGGCCTGTGGGGCCTCTGAGCAGGACCTGCCCTCTCCCTCTGGAAGACCTCCCCGCCTGCGTGCAAATCCCCGTTTGCAAGCACTCTGGCCGGGTGTTCCCGCAAGGCTCGCACTCTGGTCTCAAAGCCGGGAGAAAAGCGCTTTGGGGTGGGCCTCTCTCAGGGCCCATGGCCCTGAGCCTGGGGACCAGCTAGGGGGTCCACACTCCCAGGCCAAGGCAGAACCACACGCACACGTCTGTTCCTGCCCCCTGCCCCTTCAGAGAGCTCGGCTGAGCCGCAGTCTCTCAGGCAGTTCCCTGGCAGCCCCGGCAGCACTGCCTGTGTGGGAAGCGGGAGAGCCGACCTAGGTGCACTGGGGGCCCCTTGCTCTCCCTGCTGCCCTGAGGCTGCTGGGCCAAAGAGGGCTTGGCTATCTACCCCCTTTCTCCCCTCTTCCCTCTGCCAGAAGGCTCTGCCCCCGGGGCTGTTGCAGTGTGGAGACAGCCCCTGCCAGCACCTCCACTCCAGTAGGCCTCAGCAGAGGCCTAGGCCCAGGGAAAGGCCCAGGCAGGGCTGCGTGGAGGGAGGCGCAAGGGCATGTCTGGACACACTCCCCACAGCCTGTTCCTTCATGGGGCAGTTACCCTGGAGGCCAGGAAGGCCTGGGCAAGGCTGGCCAAGAGCAGGGGCATTGCTGGGTTCTGCCTCTGGCCTGTGGGGCCTCTGAGCAGGACCTGCCCTCTCCCTCTGGAAGACCTCCCCGCCTGCGTGCAAATCCCCGTTTGCAAGCACTCTGGCCGGGTGTTCCCGCAAGGCTCGCACTCTGGTCTCAAAGCCGGGAGAAAAGCGCTTTGGGGTGGGCCTCTCTCAGGGCCCATGGCCCTGAGCCTGGGGACCAGCTAGGGGGTCCACACTCCCAGGCCAAGGCAGAACCACACGCACACGTCTGTTCCTGCCCCTGCCCCTTCAGAGAGCTCGGCTGAGCCGCAGTCTCTCAGGCAGTTCCCTGGCAGCCCCGGCAGCACTGCCTGTGTGGGAAGCGGGAGAGCCGACCTAGGTGCACTGGGGGCCCCTTGCTCTCCCTGCTGCCCTGAGGCTGCTGGGCCAAAGAGGGCTTGGCTATCTACCCCCTTTCTCCCTCTTCCTCTGCCAGAAGGCTCTGCCCCCGGGGCTGTTGCAGTGTGGAGACAGCCCCTGCCAGCACCTCCACTCCCAGTAGGCCTCAGCAGAGGCCTAGGCCCAGGGAAAGGCCCAGGCAGGGCTGCGTGGAGGGAGGCGCAAGGGCATGTCTGGACACACTCCCCACAGCCTGTTCCTTCATGGGGCAGTTACCCTGGAGGCCAGGAAGGCCTGGGCAAGGCTGGCCAAGAGCAGGGGCATTGCTGGGTTCTGCCTCTGGCCTGTGGGGCCTCTGAGCAGGACCTGCCCTCTCCCTCTGGAAGACCTCCCCGCCTGCGTGCAAATCCCCGTTTGCAAGCACTCTGGCCGGGTGTTCCCGCAAGGCTCGCACTCTGGTCTCAAAGCCGGGAGAAAAGCGCTTTGGGGTGGGCCTCTCTCAGGGCCCATGGCCCTGAGCCTGGGGACCAGCTAGGGGGTCCACACTCCCAGGCCAAGGCAGAACCACACGCACACGTCTGTTCCTGCCCCCTGCCCCTTCAGAGAGCTCGGCTGAGCCGCAGTCTCTCAGGCAGTTCCCTGGCAGCCCCGGCAGCACTGCCTGTGTGGGAAGCGGGAGAGCCGACCTAGGTGCACTGGGGGCCCCTTGCTCTCCCTGCTGCCCTGAGGCTGCTGGGCCAAAGAGGGCTTGGCTATCTACCCCCTTTCTCCCCTCTTCCCTCTGCCAGAAGGCTCTGCCCCCGGGGCTGTTGCAGTGTGGAGACAGCCCCTGCCAGCACCTCCACTCCCAGTAGGCCTCAGCAGAGGCCTAGGCCCAGGGAAAGGCCCAGGCAGGGCTGCGTGGAGGGAGGCGCAAGGGCATGTCTGGACACACTCCCCACAGCCTGTTCCTTCATGGGGCAGTTACCCTGGAGGCCAGGAAGGCCTGGGCAAGGCTGGCCAAGAGCAGGGGCATTGCTGGGTTCTGCCTCTGGCCTGTGGGGCCTCTGAGCAGGACCTGCCCTCTCCCTCTGGAAGACCTCCCCGCCTGCGTGCAAATCCCCGTTTGCAAGCACTCTGGCCGGGTGTTCCCGCAAGGCTCGCACTCTGGTCTCAAAGCCGGGAGAAAAGCGCTTTGGGGTGGGCCTCTCTCAGGGCCCATGGCCCTGAGCCTGGGGACCAGCTAGGGGGTCCACACTCCCAGGCCAAGGCAGAACCACACGCACACGTCTGTTCCTGCCCCCTGCCCCTTCAGAGAGCTCGGCTGAGCCGCAGTCTCTCAGGCAGTTCCCTGGCAGCCCCGGCAGCACTGCCTGTGTGGGAAGCGGGAGAGCCGACCTAGGTGCACTGGGGGCCCCTTGCTCTCCCTGCTGCCCTGAGGCTGCTGGGCCAAAGAGGGCTTGGCTATCTACCCCCTTTCTCCCCTCTTCCCTCTGCCAGAAGGCTCTGCCCCCGGGGCTGTTGCAGTGTGGAGACAGCCCCTGCCAGCACCTCCACTCCCAGTAGGCCTCAGCAGAGGCCTAGGCCCAGGGAAAGGCCCAGGCAGGGCTGCGTGGAGGGAGGCGCAAGGGCATGTCTGGACACACTCCCCACAGCCTGTTCCTTCATGGGGCAGTTACCCTGGAGGCCAGGAAGGCCTGGGCAAGGCTGGCCAAGAGCAGGGGCATTGCTGGGTTCTGCCTCTGGCCTGTGGGGCCTCTGAGCAGGACCTGCCCTCTCCCTCTGGAAGACCTCCCCGCCTGCGTGCAAATCCCCGTTTGCAAGCACTCTGGCCGGGTGTTCCCGCAAGGCTCGCACTCTGGTCTCAAAGCCGGGAGAAAAGCGCTTTGGGGTGGGCCTCTCTCAGGGCCCATGGCCCTGAGCCTGGGGACCAGCTAGGGGGTCCACACTCCCAGGCCAAGGCAGAACCACACGCACGACACGTCTGTTCCTGCCCCCTGCCCCTTCAGAGAGCTCGGCTGAGCCGCAGTCCTCTCAGGCAGTTCCCTGGCAGCCCCGGCAGCACTGCCTGTGTGGGAAGCGGGAGAGCCGACCTAGGTGCACTGGGGGCCCCTTGCTCTCCCTGCTGCCCTGAGGCTGCTGGGCCAAAGAGGGCTTGGCTATCTACCCCCTTTCTCCCCTCTTCCCTCTGCCAGAAGGCTCTGCCCCCGGGGCTGTTGCAGTGTGGAGACAGCCCCTGCCAGCACCTCCACTCCCAGTAGGCCTCAGCAGAGGCCTAGGCCCAGGGAAAGGCCCAGGCAGGGCTGCGTGGAGGGAGGCGCAAGGGCATGTCTGGACACACTCCCCACAGCCTGTTCCTTCATGGGGCAGTTACCCTGGAGGCCAGGAAGGCCTGGGCAAGGCTGGCCAAGAGCAGGGGCATTGCTGGGTTCTGCCTCTGGCCTGTGGGGCCTCTGAGCAGGACCTGCCCTCTCCCTCTGGAAGACCTCCCCGCCTGCGTGCAAATCCCCGTTTGCAAGCACTCTGGCCGGGTGTTCCCGCAAGGCTCGCACTCTGGTCTCAAAGCCGGGAGAAAAGCGCTTTGGGGTGGGCCTCTCTCAGGGCCCATGGCCCTGAGCCTGGGGACCAGCTAGGGGGTCCACACTCCCAGGCCAAGGCAGAACCACACGCACACGTCTGTTCCTGCCCCCTGCCCCTTCAGAGAGCTCGGCTGAGCCGCAGTCTCTCAGGCAGTTCCCTGGCAGCCCCGGCAGCACTGCCTGTGTGGGAAGCGGGAGAGCCTACCTAGGTGCACTGTGGGCCCCTTGCTCTCCCTGCTGCCCTGAGGCTGCTGGGCCAAAGAGGGCTTGGCTATCTACCCCCTTTCTCCCCTCTTCCCTCTGCCAGAAGGGCTCTGCCCCCGGGGCTGTTGCAGTGTGGAGACAGCCCCTGCCAGCACCTCCACTCCCAGTAGGCCTCAGCAGAGGCCTAGGCCCAGGGAAAGGCCCAGGCAGGGCTGCGTGGAGGGAGGCGCAAGGCATGTCTGGACACACTCCCCACAGCCTGTTCCTTCATGGGGCAGTTACCCTGGAGGCCAGGAAGGCCTGGGCAAGGCTGGCCAAGAGCAGGGGCATTGCTGGGTTCTGCCTCTGGCCTGTGGGGCCTCTGAGCAGGACCTGCCCTCTCCCTCTGGAAGACCTCCCCGCCTGCGTGCAAATCCCCGTTTGCAAGCACTCTGGCCGGGTGTTCCCGCAAGGCTCGCACTCTGGTCTCAAAGCCGGGAGAAAAGCGCTTTGGGGTGGGCCTCTCTCAGGGCCCATGGCCCTGAGCCTGGGGACCAGCTAGGGGGTCCACACTCCCAGGCCAAGGCAGAAACCACACGCACACGTCTGTTCCTGCCCCCTGCCCCTTCAGAGAGCTCGGCTGAGCCGCAGTCTCTCAGGCAGTTCCCTGGCAGCCCCGGCAGCACTGCCTGTGTGGGAAGCGGGAGAGCCGACCTAGGTGCACTGGGGGCCCCTTGCTCTCCCTGCTGCCCTGAGGCTGCTGGGCCAAAGAGGGCTTGGCTATCTACCCCCTTTCTCCCCTCTTCCCTCTGCCAGAAGGCTCTGCCCCCGGGGCTGTTGCAGTGTGGAGACAGCCCCTGCCAGCACCTCCACTCCCAGTAGGCCTCAGCAGAGGCCTAGGCCCAGGGAAAGGCCCAGGCAGGGCTGCGTGGAGGGAGGCGCAAGGGCATGTCTGGACACACTCCCCACAGCCTGTTCCTTCATGGGGCAGTTACCCTGGAGGCCAGGAAGGCCTGGGCAAGGCTGGCCAAGAGCAGGGGCATTGCTGGGTTCTGCCTCTGGCCTGTGGGGCCTCTGAGCAGGACCTGCCCTCTCCCTCTGGAAGACCTCCCCGCCTGCGTGCAAATCCCCGTTTGCAAGCACTCTGGCCGGGTGTTCCCGCAAGGCTCGCACTCTGGTCTCAAAGCCGGGAGAAAAGCGCTTTGGGGTGGGCCTCTCTCAGGGCCCATGGCCCTGAGCCTGGGGACCAGCTAGGGGGTCCACACTCCCAGGCCAAGGCAGAACCACACGCACACGTCTGTTCCTGCCCCCTGCCCCTTCAGAGAGCTCGGCTGAGCCGCAGTCTCTCAGGCAGTTCCCTGGCAGCCCCGGCAGCACTGCCTGTGTGGGGAAGCGGGAGAGCCGACCTAGGTGCACTGGGGCCCCTTGCTCTCCCTGCTGCCCTGAGGCTGCTGGGCCAAAGAGGGCTTGGCTATCTACCCCCTTTCTCCCCTCTTCCCTCTGCCAGAAGGCTCTGCCCCCGGGGCTGTTGCAGTGTGGAGACAGCCCCTGCCAGCACCTCCACTCCCAGTAGGCCTCAGCAGAGGCCTAGGCCCAGGGAAAGGCCCAGGCAGGGCTGCGTGGAGGGAGGCGCAAGGGCATGTCTGGACACACTCCCACAGCCTGTTCCTTCATGGGGCAGTTACCCTGGAGGCCAGGAAGGCCTGGGCAAGGCTGGCCAAGAGCAGGGGCATTGCTGGGTTCTGCCTCTGGCCTGTGGGGCCTCTGAGCAGGACCTGCCCTCTCCCTCTGGAAGACCTCCCCGCCTGCGTGCAAATCCCCGTTTGCAAGCACTCTGGCCGGGTGTTCCCGCAAGGCTCGCACTCTGGTCTCAAAGCCGGGAGAAAAGCGCTTTGGGGTGGGCCTCTCTCAGGGCCCATGGCCCTGAGCCTGGGGACCAGCTAGGGGGTCCACACTCCCAGGCCAAGGCAGAACCACACGCACACGTCTGTTCCTGCCCCCTGCCCCTTCAGAGAGCTCGGCTGAGCCGCAGTCTCTCAGGCAGTTCCCTGGCAGCCCCGGCAGCACTGCCTGTGTGGGAAGCGGGAGAGCCGACCTAGGTGCACTGGGGGCCCCTTGCTCTCCCTGCTGCCCTGAGGCTGCTGGGCCAAAGAGGGCTTGGCTACCTACCCCCTTTCTCCCCTCTTCCCTCTGCCAGAAGGCTCTGCCCCCGGGGCTGTTGCAGTGTGGAGACAGCCCCTGCCAGCACCTCCACTCCCAGTAGGCCTCAGCAGAGGCCTAGGCCCAGGGAAAGGCCCAGGCAGGGCTGCGTGGAGGGAGGCGCAAGGGCATGTCTGGACACACTCCCCACAGCCTGTTCCTTCATGGGGCAGTTACCCTGGAGGCCAGGAAGGCCTGGGCAAGGCTGGCCAAGAGCAGGGGCATTGCTGGGTTCTGCCTCTGGCCTGTGGGGCCTCTGAGCAGGACCTGCCCTCTCCCTCTGGAAGACCTCCCCGCCTGCGTGCAAATCCCCGTTTGCAAGCACTCTGGCCGGGTGTTCCCGCAAGGCTCGCACTCTGGTCTCAAAGCCGGGAGAAAAGCGCTTTGGGGTGGGCCTCTCTCAGGGCCCATGGCCCTGAGCCTGGGGACCAGCTAGGGGGTCCACACTCCCAGGCCAAGGCAGAACCACACGCACACGTCTGTTCCTGCCCCCTGCCCCTTCAGAGAGCTCGGCTGAGCCGCAGTCTCTCAGGCAGTTCCCTGGCAGCCCCGGCAGCACTGCCTGTGTGGGAAGCGGGAGAGCCGACCTAGGTGCACTGGGGGCCCCTTGCTCTCCCTGCTGCCCTGAGGCTGCTGGGCCAAAGAGGGCTTGGCTATCTACCCCCTTTCTCCCCTCTTCCCTCTGCCAGAAGGCTCTGCCCCCGGGGCTGTTGCAGTGTGGAGACAGCCCCTGCCAGCACCTCCACTCCCAGTAGGCCTCAGCAGAGGCCTAGGCCCAGGGAAAGGCCCAGGCAGGGCTGCGTGGAGGGAGGCGCAAGGGCATGTCTGGACACACTCCCCACAGCCTGTTCCTTCATGGGGCAGTTACCCTGGAGGCCAGGAAGGCCTGGGCAAGGCTGGCCAAGAGCAGGGGCATTGCTGGGTTCTGCCTCTGGCCTGTGGGGCCTCTGAGCAGGACCTGCCCTCTCCCTCTGGAAGACCTCCCCGCCTGCGTGCAAATCCCCGTTTGCAAGCACTCTGGCCGGGTGTTCCCGCAAGGCTCGCACTCTGGTCTCAAAGCCGGGAGAAAAGCGCTTTGGGGTGGGCCTCTCTCAGGGCCCATGGCCCTGAGCCTGGGGACCAGCTAGGGGGTCCACACTCCCAGGCCAAGGCAGAACCACACGCACACGTCTGTTCCTGCCCCCTGCCCCTTCAGAGAGCTCGGCTGAGCCGCAGTCTCTCAGGCAGTTCCCTGGCAGCCCCGGCAGCACTGCCTGTGTGGGAAGCGGGAGAGCCGACCTAGGTGCACTGGGGGCCCCTTGCTCTCCCTGCTGCCCTGAGGCTGCTGGGCCAAAGAGGGCTTGGCTATCTACCCCCTTTCTCCCCTCTTCCCTCTGCCAGAAGGCTCTGCCCCCGGGGCTGTTGCAGTGTGGAGACAGCCCCTGCCAGCACCTCCACTGCCAGTAGGCCTCAGCAGAGGCCTAGGCCCAGGGAAAGGCCCAGGCAGGGCTGCGTGGAGGGAGGCGCAAGGGCATGTCTGGACACACTCCCCACAGCCTGTTCCTTCATGGGGCAGTTACCCTGGAGGCCAGGAAGGCCTGGGCAAGGCTGGCCAAGAGCAGGGGCATTGCTGGGTTCTGCCTCTGGCCTGTGGGGCCTCTGAGCAGGACCTGCCCTCTCCCTCTGGAAGACCTCCCCGCCTGCGTGCAAATCCCCGTTTGCAAGCACTCTGGCCGGGTGTTCCCGCAAGGCTCGCACTCTGGTCTCAAAGCCGGGAGAAAAGCGCTTTGGGGTGGGCCTCTCTCAGGGCCCATGGCCCTGAGCCTGGGGACCAGCTAGGGGGTCCACACTCCCAGGCCAAGGCAGAACCACACGCACACGTCTGTTCCTGCCCCCTGCCCCTTCAGAGAGCTCGGCTGAGCCGCAGTCTCTCAGGCAGTTCCCTGGCAGCCCCGGCAGCACTGCCTGTGTGGGAAGCGGGAGAGCCGACCTAGGTGCACTGGGGGCCCCTTGCTCTCCCTGCTGCCCTGAGGCTGCTGGGCCAAAGAGGGCTTGGCTATCTACCCCCTTTCTCCCCTCTTCCCTCTGCCAGAAGGCTCTGCCCCCGGGGCTGTTGCAGTGTGGAGACAGCCCCTGCCAGCACCTCCACTCCCAGTAGGCCTCAGCAGAGGCCTAGGCCCAGGGAAAGGCCCAGGCAGGGCTGCGTGGAGGGAGGCGCAAGGGCATGTCTGGACACACTCCCCACAGCCTGTTCCTTCATGGGGCAGTTACCCTGGAGGCCAGGAAGGCCTGGGCAAGGCTGGCCAAGAGCAGGGGCATTGCTGGGTTCTGCCTCTGGCCTGTGGGGCCTCTGAGCAGGACCTGCCCTCTCCCTCTGGAAGACCTCCCCGCCTGCGTGCAAATCCCCGTTTGCAAGCACTCTGGCCGGGTGTTCCCGCAAGGCTCGCACTCTGGTCTCAAAGCCGGGAGAAAAGCGCTTTGGGGTGGGCCTCTCTCAGGGCCCATGGCCCTGAGCCTGGGGACCAGCTAGGGGGTCCACACTCCCAGGCCAAGGCAGAACCACACGCACACGTCTGTTCCTGCCCCCTGCCCCTTCAGAGAGCTCGGCTGAGCCGCAGTCTCTCAGGCAGTTCCCTGGCAGCCCCGGCAGCACTGCCTGTGTGGGAAGCGGGAGAGCCGACCTAGGTGCACTGGGGGCCCCTTGCTCTCCCTGCTGCCCTGAGGCTGCTGGGCCAAAGAGGGCTTGGCTATCTACCCCCTTTCTCCCCTCTTCCCTCTGCCAGAAGGCTCTGCCCCCGGGGCTGTTGCAGTGTGGAGACAGCCCCTGCCAGCACCTCCACTCCCAGTAGGCCTCAGCAGAGGCCTAGGCCCAGGGAACGGCCCAGGCAGGGCTGCGTGGAGGGAGGCGCAAGGGCATGTCTGGACACACTCCCCACAGCCTGTTCCTTCATGGGGCAGTTACCCTGGAGGCCAGGAAGGCCTGGGCAAGGCTGGCCAAGAGCAGGGGCATTGCTGGGTTCTGCCTCTGGCCTGTGGGGCCTCTGAGCAGGACCTGCCCTCTCCCTCTGGAAGACCTCCCCGCCTGCGTGCAAATCCCCGTTTGCAAGCACTCTGGCCGGGTGTTCCCGCAAGGCTCGCACTCTGGTCTCAAAGCCGGGAGAAAAGCGCTTTGGGGTGGGCCTCTCTCAGGGCCCATGGCCCTGAGCCTGGGGACCAGCTAGGGGGTCCACACTCCCAGGCCAAGGCAGAACCACACGCACACGTCTGTTCCTGCCCCCTGCCCCTTCAGAGAGCTCGGCTGAGCCGCAGTCTCTCAGGCAGTTCCCTGGCAGCCCCGGCAGCACTGCCTGTGTGGGAAGCGGGAGAGCCGACCTAGGTGCACTGGGGGCCCCTTGCTCTCCCTGCTGCCCTGAGGCTGCTGGGCCAAAGAGGGCTTGGCTATCTACCCCCTTTCTCCCCTCTTCCCTCTGCCAGAAGGCTCTGCCCCCGGGGCTGTTGCAGTGTGGAGACAGCCCCTGCCAGCACCTCCACTCCCAGTAGGCCTCAGTAGAGGCCTAGGCCCAGGGAAAGGCCCAGGCAGGGCTGCGTGGAGGGAGGCGCAAGGGCATGTCTGGACACACTCCCCACAGCCTGTTCCTTCATGGGGCAGTTACCCTGGAGGCCAGGAAGGCCTGGGCAAGGCTGGCCAAGAGCAGGGGCATTGCTGGGTTCTGCCTCTGGCCTGTGGGGCCTCTGAGCAGGACCTGCCCTCTCCCTCTGGAAGACCTCCCCGCCTGCGTGCAAATCCCCGTTTGCAAGCACTCTGGCCGGGTGTTCCCGCAAGGCTCGCACTCTGGTCTCAAAGCCGGGAGAAAAGCGCTTTGGGGTGGGCCTCTCTCAGGGCCCATGGCCCTGAGCCTGGGGACCAGCTAGGGGGTCCACACTCCCAGGCCAAGGCAGAACCACACGCACACGTCTGTTCCTGCCCCCTGCCCCTTCAGAGAGCTCGGCTGAGCCGCAGTCTCTCAGGCAGTTCCCTGGCAGCCCCGGCAGCACTGCCTGTGTGGGAAGCGGGAGAGCCGACCTAGGTGCACTGGGGGCCCCTTGCTCTCCCTGCTGCCCTGAGGCTGCTGGGCCAAAGAGGGCTTGGCTATCTACCCCCTTTCTCCCCTCTTCCCTCTGCCAGAAGGCTCTGCCCCCGGGGCTGTTGCAGTGTGGAGACAGCCCCTGCCAGCACCTCCACTCCCAGTAGGCCTCAGCAGAGGCCTAGGCCCAGGGAAAGGCCCAGGCAGGGCTGCGTGGAGGGAGGCGCAAGGGCATGTCTGGACACACTCCCCACAGCCTGTTCCTTCATGGGGCAGTTACCCTGGAGGCCAGGAAGGCCTGGGCAAGGCTGGCCAAGAGCAGGGGCATTGCTGGGTTCTGCCTCTGGCCTGTGGGGCCTCTGAGCAGGACCTGCCCTCTCCCTCTGGAAGACCTCCCCGCCTGCGTGCAAATCCCCGTTTGCAAGCACTCTGGCCGGGTGTTCCCGCAAGGCTCGCACTCTGGTCTCAAAGCCGGGAGAAAAGCGCTTTGGGGTGGGCCTCTCTCAGGGCCCATGGCCCTGAGCCTGGGGACCAGCTAGGGGGTCCACACTCCCAGGCCAAGGCAGAACCACACGCACACGTCTGTTCCTGCCCCCTGCCCCTTCAGAGAGCTCGGCTGAGCCGCAGTCTCTCAGGCAGTTCCCTGGCAGCCCCGGCAGCACTGCCTGTGTGGGAAGCGGGAGAGCCGACCTAGGTGCACTGGGGGCCCCTTGCTCTCCCTGCTGCCCTGAGGCTGCTGGGCCAAAGAGGGCTTGGCTATCTACCCCCTTTCTCCCCTCTTCCCTCTGCCAGAAGGCTCTGCCCCCGGGGCTGTTGCAGTGTGGAGACAGCCCCTGCCAGCACCTCCACTCCCAGTAGGCCTCAGCAGAGGCCTAGGCCCAGGGAAAGGCCCAGGCAGGGCTGCGTGGAGGGAGGCGCAAGGGCATGTCTGGACACACTCCCCACAGCCTGTTCCTTCATGGGGCAGTTACCCTGGAGGCCAGGAAGGCCTGGGCAAGGCTGGCCAAGAGCAGGGGCATTGCTGGGTTCTGCCTCTGGCCTGTGGGGCCTCTGAGCAGGACCTGCCCTCTCCCTCTGGAAGACCTCCCCGCCTGCGTGCAAATCCCCGTTTGCAAGCACTCTGGCCGGGTGTTCCCGCAAGGCTCGCACTCTGGTCTCAAAGCCGGGAGAAAAGCGCTTTGGGGTGGGCCTCTCTCAGGGCCCATGGCCCTGAGCCTGGGGACCAGCTAGGGGGTCCACACTCCCAGGCCAAGGCAGAACCACACGCACACGTCTGTTCCTGCCCCCTGCCCCTTCAGAGAGCTCGGCTGAGCCGCAGTCTCTCAGGCAGTTCCCTGGCAGCCCCGGCAGCACTGCCTGTGTGGGAAGCGGGAGAGCCGACCTAGGTGCACTGGGGGCCCCTTGCTCTCCCTGCTGCCCTGAGGCTGCTGGGCCAAAGAGGGCTTGGCTATCTACCCCCTTTCTCCCCTCTTCCCTCTGCCAGAAGGCTCTGCCCCCGGGGCTGTTGCAGTGTGGAGACAGCCCCTGCCAGCACCTCCACTCCCAGTAGGCCTCAGCAGAGGCCTAGGCCCAGGGAAAGGCCCAGGCAGGGCTGCGTGGAGGGAGGCGCAAGGGCATGTCTGGACACACTCCCCACAGCCTGTTCCTTCATGGGGCAGTTACCCTGGAGGCCAGGAAGGCCTGGGCAAGGCTGGCCAAGAGCAGGGGCATTGCTGGGTTCTGCCTCTGGCCTGTGGGGCCTCTGAGCAGGACCTGCCCTCTCCCTCTGGAAGACCTCCCCGCCTGCGTGCAAATCCCCGTTTGCAAGCACTCTGGCCGGGTGTTCCCGCAAGGCTCGCACTCTGGTCTCAAAGCCGGGAGAAAAGCGCTTTGGGGTGGGCCTCTCTCAGGGCCCATGGCCCTGAGCCTGGGGACCAGCTAGGGGGTCCACACTCCCAGGCCAAGGCAGAACCACACGCACACGTCTGTTCCTGCCCCCTGCCCCTTCAGAGAGCTCGGCTGAGCCGCAGTCTCTCAGGCAGTTCCCTGGCAGCCCCGGCAGCACTGCCTGTGTGGGAAGCGGGAGAGCCGACCTAGGTGCACTGGGGGCCCCTTGCTCTCCCTGCTGCCCTGAGGCTGCTGGGCCAAAGAGGGCTTGGCTATCTACCCCCTTTCTCCCCTCTTCCCTCTGCCAGAAGGCTCTGCCCCCGGGGCTGTTGCAGTGTGGAGACAGCCCCTGCCAGCACCTCCACTCCCAGTAGGCCTCAGCAGAGGCCTAGGCCCAGGGAACGGCCCAGGCAGGGCTGCGTGGAGGGAGGCGCAAGGGCATGTCTGGACACACTCCCCACAGCCTGTTCCTTCATGGGGCAGTTACCCTGGAGGCCAGGAAGGCCTGGGCAAGGCTGGCCAAGAGCAGGGGCATTGCTGGGTTCTGCCTCTGGCCTGTGGGGCCTCTGAGCAGGACCTGCCCTCTCCCTCTGGAAGACCTCCCCGCCTGCGTGCAAATCCCCGTTTGCAAGCACTCTGGCCGGGTGTTCCCGCAAGGCTCGCACTCTGGTCTCAAAGCCGGGAGAAAAGCGCTTTGGGGTGGGCCTCTCTCAGGGCCCATGGCCCTGAGCCTGGGGACCAGCTAGGGGGTCCACACTCCCAGGCCAAGGCAGAACCACACGCACACGTCTGTTCCTGCCCCCTGCCCCTTCAGAGAGCTCGGCTGAGCCGCAGTCTCTCAGGCAGTTCCCTGGCAGCCCCGGCAGCACTGCCTGTGTGGGAAGCGGGAGAGCCGACCTAGGTGCACTGGGGGCCCCTTGCTCTCCCTGCTGCCCTGAGGCTGCTGGGCCAAAGAGGGCTTGGCTATCTACCCCCTTTCTCCCCTCTTCCCTCTGCCAGAAGGCTCTGCCCCCGGGGCTGTTGCAGTGTGGAGACAGCCCCTGCCAGCACCTCCACTCCCAGTAGGCCTCAGTAGAGGCCTAGGCCCAGGGAAAGGCCCAGGCAGGGCTGCGTGGAGGGAGGCGCAAGGGCATGTCTGGACACACTCCCCACAGCCTGTTCCTTCATGGGGCAGTTACCCTGGAGGCCAGGAAGGCCTGGGCAAGGCTGGCCAAGAGCAGGGGCATTGCTGGGTTCTGCCTCTGGCCTGTGGGGCCTCTGAGCAGGACCTGCCCTCTCCCTCTGGAAGACCTCCCCGCCTGCGTGCAAATCCCCGTTTGCAAGCACTCTGGCCGGGTGTTCCCGCAAGGCTCGCACTCTGGTCTCAAAGCCGGGAGAAAAGCGCTTTGGGGTGGGCCTCTCTCAGGGCCCATGGCCCTGAGCCTGGGGACCAGCTAGGGGGTCCACACTCCCAGGCCAAGGCAGAACCACACGCACACGTCTGTTCCTGCCCCCTGCCCCTTCAGAGAGCTCGGCTGAGCCGCAGTCTCTCAGGCAGTTCCCTGGCAGCCCCGGCAGCACTGCCTGTGTGGGAAGCGGGAGAGCCGACCTAGGTGCACTGGGGGCCCCTTGCTCTCCCTGCTGCCCTGAGGCTGCTGGGCCAAAGAGGGCTTGGCTATCTACCCCCTTTCTCCCCTCTTCCCTCTGCCAGAAGGCTCTGCCCCCGGGGCTGTTGCAGTGTGGAGACAGCCCCTGCCAGCACCTCCACTCCCAGTAGGCCTCAGCAGAGGCCTAGGCCCAGGGAAAGGCCCAGGCAGGGCTGCGTGGAGGGAGGCGCAAGGGCATGTCTGGACACACTCCCCACAGCCTGTTCCTTCATGGGGCAGTTACCCTGGAGGCCAGGAAGGCCTGGGCAAGGCTGGCCAAGAGCAGGGGCATTGCTGGGTTCTGCCTCTGGCCTGTGGGGCCTCTGAGCAGGACCTGCCCTCTCCCTCTGGAAGACCTCCCCGCCTGCGTGCAAATCCCCGTTTGCAAGCACTCTGGCCGGGTGTTCCCGCAAGGCTCGCACTCTGGTCTCAAAGCCGGGAGAAAAGCGCTTTGGGGTGGGCCTCTCTCAGGGCCCATGGCCCTGAGCCTGGGGACCAGCTAGGGGGTCCACACTCCCAGGCCAAGGCAGAACCACACGCACACGTCTGTTCCTGCCCCCTGCCCCTTCAGAGAGCTCGGCTGAGCCGCAGTCTCTCAGGCAGTTCCCTGGCAGCCCCGGCAGCACTGCCTGTGTGGGAAGCGGGAGAGCCGACCTAGGTGCACTGGGGGCCCCTTGCTCTCCCTGCTGCCCTGAGGCTGCTGGGCCAAAGAGGGCTTGGCTATCTACCCCCTTTCTCCCCTCTTCCCTCTGCCAGAAGGCTCTGCCCCCGGGGCTGTTGCAGTGTGGAGACAGCCCCTGCCAGCACCTCCACTCCCAGTAGGCCTCAGCAGAGGCCTAGGCCCAGGGAAAGGCCCAGGCAGGGCTGCGTGGAGGGAGGCGCAAGGGCATGTCTGGACACACTCCCCACAGCCTGTTCCTTCATGGGGCAGTTACCCTGGAGGCCAGGAAGGCCTGGGCAAGGCTGGCCAAGAGCAGGGGCATTGCTGGGTTCTGCCTCTGGCCTGTGGGGCCTCTGAGCAGGACCTGCCCTCTCCCTCTGGAAGACCTCCCCGCCTGCGTGCAAATCCCCGTTTGCAAGCACTCTGGCCGGGTGTTCCCGCAAGGCTCGCACTCTGGTCTCAAAGCCGGGAGAAAAGCGCTTTGGGGTGGGCCTCTCTCAGGGCCCATGGCCCTGAGCCTGGGGACCAGCTAGGGGGTCCACACTCCCAGGCCAAGGCAGAACCACACGCACACGTCTGTTCCTGCCCCCTGCCCCTTCAGAGAGCTCGGCTGAGCCGCAGTCTCTCAGGCAGTTCCCTGGCAGCCCCGGCAGCACTGCCTGTGTGGGAAGCGGGAGAGCCGACCTAGGTGCACTGGGGGCCCCTTGCTCTCCCTGCTGCCCTGAGGCTGCTGGGCCAAAGAGGGCTTGGCTATCTACCCCCTTTCTCCCCTCTTCCCTCTGCCAGAAGGCTCTGCCCCCGGGGCTGTTGCAGTGTGGAGACAGCCCCTGCCAGCACCTCCACTCCCAGTAGGCCTCAGCAGAGGCCTAGGCCCAGGGAAAGGCCCAGGCAGGGCTGCGTGGAGGGAGGCGCAAGGGCATGTCTGGACACACTCCCCACAGCCTGTTCCTTCATGGGGCAGTTACCCTGGAGGCCAGGAAGGCCTGGGCAAGGCTGGCCAAGAGCAGGGGCATTGCTGGGTTCTGCCTCTGGCCTGTGGGGCCTCTGAGCAGGACCTGCCCTCTCCCTCTGGAAGACCTCCCCGCCTGCGTGCAAATCCCCGTTTGCAAGCACTCTGGCCGGGTGTTCCCGCAAGGCTCGCACTCTGGTCTCAAAGCCGGGAGAAAAGCGCTTTGGGGTGGGCCTCTATCAGGGCCCATGGCCCTGAGCCTGGGGACCAGCTAGGGGGTCCACACTCCCAGGCCAAGGCAGAACCACACGCACACGTCTGTTCCTGCCCCCTGCCCCTTCAGAGAGCTCGGCTGAGCCGCAGTCTCTCAGGCAGTTCCCTGGCAGCCCCGGCAGCACTGCCTGTGTGGGAAGCGGGAGAGCCGACCTAGGTGCACTGGGGGCCCCTTGCTCTCCCTGCTGCCCTGAGGCTGCTGGGCCAAAGAGGGCTTGGCTATCTACCCCCTTTCTCCCCTCTTCCCTCTGCCAGAAGGCTCTGCCCCCGGGGCTGTTGCAGTGTGGAGACAGCCCCTGCCAGCACCTCCACTCCCAGTAGGCCTCAGCAGAGGCCTAGGCCCAGGGAAAGGCCCAGGCAGGGCTGCGTGGAGGGAGGCGCAAGGGCATGTCTGGACACACTCCCCACAGCCTGTTCCTTCATGGGGCAGTTACCCTGGAGGCCAGGAAGGCCTGGGCAAGGCTGGCCAAGAGCAGGGGCATTGCTGGGTTCTGCCTCTGGCCTGTGGGGCCTCTGAGCAGGACCTGCCCTCTCCCTCTGGAAGACCTCCCCGCCTGCGTGCAAATCCCCGTTTGCAAGCACTCTGGCCGGGTGTTCCCGCAAGGCTCGCACTCTGGTCTCAAAGCCGGGAGAAAAGCGCTTTGGGGTGGGCCTCTC
Organism: Rangifer tarandus platyrhynchus; assembly: GCA_949782905.1. NCBI lineage: Eukaryota > Metazoa > Chordata > Mammalia > Artiodactyla > Cervidae > Rangifer > Rangifer tarandus. The sequence goes on from CATKSN020000969.1 coordinate 50,369, forward strand.
TCAGGGCCCATGGCCCTGAGCCTGGGGACCAGCTAGGGGGTCCACACTCCCAGGCCAAGGCAGAACCACACGCACACGTCTGTTCCTGCCCCCTGCCCCTTCAGAGAGCTCGGCTGAGCCGCAGTCTCTCAGGCAGTTCCCTGGCAGCCCCGGCAGCACTGCCTGTGTGGGAAGCGGGAGAGCCGACCTAGGTGCACTGGGGGCCCCTTGCTCTCCCTGCTGCCCTGAGGCTGCTGGGCCAAAGAGGGCTTGGCTATCTACCCCCTTTCTCCCCTCTTCCCTCTGCCAGAAGGCTCTGCCCCCGGGGCTGTTGCAGTGTGGAGACAGCCCCTGCCAGCACCTCCACTCCCAGTAGGCCTCAGCAGAGGCCTAGGCCCAGGGAAAGGCCCAGGCAGGGCTGCGTGGAGGGAGGCGCAAGGGCATGTCTGGACACACTCCCCACAGCCTGTTCCTTCATGGGGCAGTTACCCTGGAGGCCAGGAAGGCCTGGGCAAGGCTGGCCAAGAGCAGGGGCATTGCTGGGTTCTGCCTCTGGCCTGTGGGGCCTCTGAGCAGGACCTGCCCTCTCCCTCTGGAAGACCTCCCCGCCTGCGTGCAAATCCCCGTTTGCAAGCACTCTGGCCGGGTGTTCCCGCAAGGCTCGCACTCTGGTCTCAAAGCCGGGAGAAAAGCGCTTTGGGGTGGGCCTCTCTCAGGGCCCATGGCCCTGAGCCTGGGGACCAGCTAGGGGGTCCACACTCCCAGGCCAAGGCAGAACCACACGCACACGTCTGTTCCTGCCCCCTGCCCCTTCAGAGAGCTCGGCTGAGCCGCAGTCTCTCAGGCAGTTCCCTGGCAGCCCCGGCAGCACTGCCTGTGTGGGAAGCGGGAGAGCCGACCTAGGTGCACTGGGGGCCCCTTGCTCTCCCTGCTGCCCTGAGGCTGCTGGGCCAAAGAGGGCTTGGCTATCTACCCCCTTTCTCCCCTCTTCCCTCTGCCAGAAGGCTCTGCCCCCGGGGCTGTTGCAGTGTGGAGACAGCCCCTGCCAGCACCTCCACTCCCAGTAGGCCTCAGCAGAGGCCTAGGCCCAGGGAAAGGCCCAGGCAGGGCTGCGTGGAGGGAGGCGCAAGGGCATGTCTGGACACACTCCCCACAGCCTGTTCCTTCATGGGGCAGTTACCCTGGAGGCCAGGAAGGCCTGGGCAAGGCTGGCCAAGAGCAGGGGCATTGCTGGGTTCTGCCTCTGGCCTGTGGGGCCTCTGAGCAGGACCTGCCCTCTCCCTCTGGAAGACCTCCCCGCCTGCGTGCAAATCCCCGTTTGCAAGCACTCTGGCCGGGTGTTCCCGCAAGGCTCGCACTCTGGTCTCAAAGCCGGGAGAAAAGCGCTTTGGGGTGGGCCTCTCTCAGGGCCCATGGCCCTGAGCCTGGGGACCAGCTAGGGGGTCCACACTCCCAGGCCAAGGCAGAACCACACGCACACGTCTGTTCCTGCCCCCTGCCCCTTCAGAGAGCTCGGCTGAGCCGCAGTCTCTCAGGCAGTTCCCTGGCAGCCCCGGCAGCACTGCCTGTGTGGGAAGCGGGAGAGCCGACCTAGGTGCACTGGGGGCCCCTTGCTCTCCCTGCTGCCCTGAGGCTGCTGGGCCAAAGAGGGCTTGGCTATCTACCCCCTTTCTCCCCTCTTCCCTCTGCCAGAAGGCTCTGCCCCCGGGGCTGTTGCAGTGTGGAGACAGCCCCTGCCAGCACCTCCACTCCCAGTAGGCCTCAGCAGAGGCCTAGGCCCAGGGAAAGGCCCAGGCAGGGCTGCGTGGAGGGAGGCGCAAGGGCATGTCTGGACACACTCCCCACAGCCTGTTCCTTCATGGGGCAGTTACCCTGGAGGCCAGGAAGGCCTGGGCAAGGCTGGCCAAGAGCAGGGGCATTGCTGGGTTCTGCCTCTGGCCTGTGGGGCCTCTGAGCAGGACCTGCCCTCTCCCTCTGGAAGACCTCCCCGCCTGCGTGCAAATCCCCGTTTGCAAGCACTCTGGCCGGGTGTTCCCGCAAGGCTCGCACTCTGGTCTCAAAGCCGGGAGAAAAGCGCTTTGGGGTGGGCCTCTCTCAGGGCCCATGGCCCTGAGCCTGGGGACCAGCTAGGGGGTCCACACTCCCAGGCCAAGGCAGAACCACACGCACACGTCTGTTCCTGCCCCCTGCCCCTTCAGAGAGCTCGGCTGAGCCGCAGTCTCTCAGGCAGTTCCCTGGCAGCCCCGGCAGCACTGCCTGTGTGGGAAGCGGGAGAGCCGACCTAGGTGCACTGGGGGCCCCTTGCTCTCCCTGCTGCCCTGAGGCTGCTGGGCCAAAGAGGGCTTGGCTATCTACCCCCTTTCTCCCCTCTTCCCTCTGCCAGAAGGCTCTGCCCCCGGGGCTGTTGCAGTGTGGAGACAGCCCCTGCCAGCACCTCCACTCCCAGTAGGCCTCAGCAGAGGCCTAGGCCCAGGGAAAGGCCCAGGCAGGGCTGCGTGGAGGGAGGCGCAAGGGCATGTCTGGACACACTCCCCACAGCCTGTTCCTTCATGGGGCAGTTACCCTGGAGGCCAGGAAGGCCTGGGCAAGGCTGGCCAAGAGCAGGGGCATTGCTGGGTTCTGCCTCTGGCCTGTGGGGCCTCTGAGCAGGACCTGCCCTCTCCCTCTGGAAGACCTCCCCGCCTGCGTGCAAATCCCCGTTTGCAAGCACTCTGGCCGGGTGTTCCCGCAAGGCTCGCACTCTGGTCTCAAAGCCGGGAGAAAAGCGCTTTGGGGTGGGCCTCTCTCAGGGCCCATGGCCCTGAGCCTGGGGACCAGCTAGGGGGTCCACACTCCCAGGCCAAGGCAGAACCACACGCACACGTCTGTTCCTGCCCCCTGCCCCTTCAGAGAGCTCGGCTGAGCCGCAGTCTCTCAGGCAGTTCCCTGGCAGCCCCGGCAGCACTGCCTGTGTGGGAAGCGGGAGAGCCGACCTAGGTGCACTGGGGGCCCCTTGCTCTCCCTGCTGCCCTGAGGCTGCTGGGCCAAAGAGGGCTTGGCTATCTACCCCCTTTCTCCCCTCTTCCCTCTGCCAGAAGGCTCTGCCCCCGGGGCTGTTGCAGTGTGGAGACAGCCCCTGCCAGCACCTCCACTCCCAGTAGGCCTCAGCAGAGGCCTAGGCCCAGGGAAAGGCCCAGGCAGGGCTGCGTGGAGGGAGGCGCAAGGGCATGTCTGGACACACTCCCCACAGCCTGTTCCTTCATGGGGCAGTTACCCTGGAGGCCAGGAAGGCCTGGGCAAGGCTGGCCAAGAGCAGGGGCATTGCTGGGTTCTGCCTCTGGCCTGTGGGGCCTCTGAGCAGGACCTGCCCTCTCCCTCTGGAAGACCTCCCCGCCTGCGTGCAAATCCCCGTTTGCAAGCACTCTGGCCGGGTGTTCCCGCAAGGCTCGCACTCTGGTCTCAAAGCCGGGAGAAAAGCGCTTTGGGGTGGGCCTCTCTCAGGGCCCATGGCCCTGAGCCTGGGGACCAGCTAGGGGGTCCACACTCCCAGGCCAAGGCAGAACCACACGCACACGTCTGTTCCTGCCCCCTGCCCCTTCAGAGAGCTCGGCTGAGCCGCAGTCTCTCAGGCAGTTCCCTGGCAGCCCCGGCAGCACTGCCTGTGTGGGAAGCGGGAGAGCCGACCTAGGTGCACTGGGGGCCCCTTGCTCTCCCTGCTGCCCTGAGGCTGCTGGGCCAAAGAGGGCTTGGCTATCTACCCCCTTTCTCCCCTCTTCCCTCTGCCAGAAGGCTCTGCCCCCGGGGCTGTTGCAGTGTGGAGACAGCCCCTGCCAGCACCTCCACTCCCAGTAGGCCTCAGCAGAGGCCTAGGCCCAGGGAAAGGCCCAGGCAGGGCTGCGTGGAGGGAGGCGCAAGGGCATGTCTGGACACACTCCCCACAGCCTGTTCCTTCATGGGGCAGTTACCCTGGAGGCCAGGAAGGCCTGGGCAAGGCTGGCCAAGAGCAGGGGCATTGCTGGGTTCTGCCTCTGGCCTGTGGGGCCTCTGAGCAGGACCTGCCCTCTCCCTCTGGAAGACCTCCCCGCCTGCGTGCAAATCCCCGTTTGCAAGCACTCTGGCCGGGTGTTCCCGCAAGGCTCGCACTCTGGTCTCAAAGCCGGGAGAAAAGCGCTTTGGGGTGGGCCTCTCTCAGGGCCCATGGCCCTGAGCCTGGGGACCAGCTAGGGGGTCCACACTCCCAGGCCAAGGCAGAACCACACGCACACGTCTGTTCCTGCCCCCTGCCCCTTCAGAGAGCTCGGCTGAGCCGCAGTCTCTCAGGCAGTTCCCTGGCAGCCCCGGCAGCACTGCCTGTGTGGGAAGCGGGAGAGCCGACCTAGGTGCACTGGGGGCCCCTTGCTCTCCCTGCTGCCCTGAGGCTGCTGGGCCAAAGAGGGCTTGGCTACCTACCCCCTTTCTCCCCTCTTCCCTCTGCCTTAAGGCTCTGCCCCCGGGGCTGTTGCAGTGTGGAGACAGCCCCTGCCAGCACCTCCACTCCCAGTAGGCCTCAGCAGAGGCCTAGGCCCAGGGAAAGGCCCAGGCAGGGCTGCGTGGAGGGAGGCGCAAGGGCATGTCTGGACACACTCCCCACAGCCTGTTCCTTCATGGGGCAGTTACCCTGGAGGCCAGGAAGGCCTGGGCAAGGCTGGCCAAGAGCAGGGGCATTGCTGGGTTCTGCCTCTGGCCTGTGGGGCCTCTGAGCAGGACCTGCCCTCTCCCTCTGGAAGACCTCCCCGCCTGCGTGCAAATCCCCGTTTGCAAGCACTCTGGCCGGGTGTTCCCGCAAGGCTCGCACTCTGGTCTCAAAGCCGGGAGAAAAGCGCTTTGGGGTGGGCCTCTCTCAGGGCCCATGGCCCTGAGCCTGGGGACCAGCTAGGGGGTCCACACTCCCAGGCCAAGGCAGAACCACACGCACACGTCTGTTCCTGCCCCCTGCCCCTTCAGAGAGCTCGGCTGAGCCGCAGTCTCTCAGGCAGTTCCCTGGCAGCCCCGGCAGCACTGCCTGTGTGGGAAGCGGGAGAGCCGACCTAGGTGCACTGGGGGCCCCTTGCTCTCCCTGCTGCCCTGAGGCTGCTGGGCCAAAGAGGGCTTGGCTATCTACCCCCTTTCTCCCCTCTTCCCTCTGCCAGAAGGCTCTGCCCCCGGGGCTGTTGCAGTGTGGAGACAGCCCCTGCCAGCACCTCCACTCCCAGTAGGCCTCAGCAGAGGCCTAGGCCCAGGGAAAGGCCCAGGCAGGGCTGCGTGGAGGGAGGCGCAAGGGCATGTCTGGACACACTCCCCACAGCCTGTTCCTTCATGGGGCAGTTACCCTGGAGGCCAGGAAGGCCTGGGCAAGGCTGGCCAAGAGCAGGGGCATTGCTGGGTTCTGCCTCTGGCCTGTGGGGCCTCTGAGCAGGACCTGCCCTCTCCCTCTGGAAGACCTCCCCGCCTGCGTGCAAATCCCCGTTTGCAAGCACTCTGGCCGGGTGTTCCCGCAAGGCTCGCACTCTGGTCTCAAAGCCGGGAGAAAAGCGCTTTGGGGTGGGCCTCTCTCAGGGCCCATGGCCCTGAGCCTGGGGACCAGCTAGGGGGTCCACACTCCCAGGCCAAGGCAGAACCACACGCACACGTCTGTTCCTGCCCCCTGCCCCTTCAGAGAGCTCGGCTGAGCCGCAGTCTCTCAGGCAGTTCCCTGGCAGCCCCGGCAGCACTGCCTGTGTGGGAAGCGGGAGAGCCGACCTAGGTGCACTGGGGGCCCCTTGCTCTCCCTGCTGCCCTGAGGCTGCTGGGCCAAAGAGGGCTTGGCTATCTACCCCCTTTCTCCCCTCTTCCCTCTGCCAGAAGGCTCTGCCCCCGGGGCTGTTGCAGTGTGGAGACAGCCCCTGCCAGCACCTCCACTCCCAGTAGGCCTCAGCAGAGGCCTAGGCCCAGGGAAAGGCCCAGGCAGGGCTGCGTGGAGGGAGGCGCAAGGGCATGTCTGGACACACTCCCCACAGCCTGTTCCTTCATGGGGCAGTTACCCTGGAGGCCAGGAAGGCCTGGGCAAGGCTGGCCAAGAGCAGGGGCATTGCTGGGTTCTGCCTCTGGCCTGTGGGGCCTCTGAGCAGGACCTGCCCTCTCCCTCTGGAAGACCTCCCCGCCTGCGTGCAAATCCCCGTTTGCAAGCACTCTGGCCGGGTGTTCCCGCAAGGCTCGCACTCTGGTCTCAAAGCCGGGAGAAAAGCGCTTTGGGGTGGGCCTCTCTCAGGGCCCATGGCCCTGAGCCTGGGGACCAGCTAGGGGGTCCACACTCCCAGGCCAAGGCAGAACCACACGCACACGTCTGTTCCTGCCCCCTGCCCCTTCAGAGAGCTCGGCTGAGCCGCAGTCTCTCAGGCAGTTCCCTGGCAGCCCCGGCAGCACTGCCTGTGTGGGAAGCGGGAGAGCCGACCTAGGTGCACTGGGGGCCCCTTGCTCTCCCTGCTGCCCTGAGGCTGCTGGGCCAAAGAGGGCTTGGCTACCTACCCCCTTTCTCCCCTCTTCCCTCTGCCAGAAGGCTCTGCCCCCGGGGCTGTTGCAGTGTGGAGACAGCCCCTGCCAGCACCTCCACTCCCAGTAGGCCTCAGCAGAGGCCTAGGCCCAGGGAAAGGCCCAGGCAGGGCTGCGTGGAGGGAGGCGCAAGGGCATGTCTGGACACACTCCCCACAGCCTGTTCCTTCATGGGGCAGTTACCCTGGAGGCCAGGAAGGCCTGGGCAAGGCTGGCCAAGAGCAGGGGCATTGCTGGGTTCTGCCTCTGGCCTGTGGGGCCTCTGAGCAGGACCTGCCCTCTCCCTCTGGAAGACCTCCCCGCCTGCGTGCAAATCCCCGTTTGCAAGCACTCTGGCCGGGTGTTCCCGCAAGGCTCGCACTCTGGTCTCAAAGCCGGGAGAAAAGCGCTTTGGGGTGGGCCTCTCTCAGGGCCCATGGCCCTGAGCCTGGGGACCAGCTAGGGGGTCCACACTCCCAGGCCAAGGCAGAACCACACGCACACGTCTGTTCCTGCCCCCTGCCCCTTCAGAGAGCTCGGCTGAGCCGCAGTCTCTCAGGCAGTTCCCTGGCAGCCCCGGCAGCACTGCCTGTGTGGGAAGCGGGAGAGCCGACCTAGGTGCACTGGGGGCCCCTTGCTCTCCCTGCTGCCCTGAGGCTGCTGGGCCAAAGAGGGCTTGGCTACCTACCCCCTTTCTCCCCTCTTCCCTCTGCCAGAAGGCTCTGCCCCCGGGGCTGTTGCAGTGTGGAGACAGCCCCTGCCAGCACCTCCACTCCCAGTAGGCCTCAGCAGAGGCCTAGGCCCAGGGAAAGGCCCAGGCAGGGCTGCGTGGAGGGAGGCGCAAGGGCATGTCTGGACACACTCCCCACAGCCTGTTCCTTCATGGGGCAGTTACCCTGGAGGCCAGGAAGGCCTGGGCAAGGCTGGCCAAGAGCAGGGGCATTGCTGGGTTCTGCCTCTGGCCTGTGGGGCCTCTGAGCAGGACCTGCCCTCTCCCTCTGGAAGACCTCCCCGCCTGCGTGCAAATCCCCGTTTGCAAGCACTCTGGCCGGGTGTTCCCGCAAGGCTCGCACTCTGGTCTCAAAGCCGGGAGAAAAGCGCTTTGGGGTGGGCCTCTCTCAGGGCCCATGGCCCTGAGCCTGGGGACCAGCTAGGGGGTCCACACTCCCAGGCCAAGGCAGAACCACACGCACACGTCTGTTCCTGCCCCCTGCCCCTTCAGAGAGCTCGGCTGAGCCGCAGTCTCTCAGGCAGTTCCCTGGCAGCCCCGGCAGCACTGCCTCTGTGGGAAGCGGGAGAGCCGACCTAGGAGCACTGGGGGCCCCTTGCTCTCCCTGCTGCCCTGAGGCTGCTGGGCCAAAGAGGGCTTGGCTATCTACCCCCTTTCTCCCCTCTTCCCTCTGCCAGAAGGCTCTGCCCCCGGGGCTGTTGCAGTGTGGAGACAGCCCCTGCCAGCACCTCCACTCCCAGTAGGCCTCAGCAGAGGCCTAGGCCCAGGGAAAGGCCCAGGCAGGGCTGCGTGGAGGGAGGCGCAAGGGCATGTCTGGACACACTCCCCACAGCCTGTTCCTTCATGGGGCAGTTACCCTGGAGGCCAGGAAGGCCTGGGCAAGGCTGGCCAAGAGCAGGGGCATTGCTGGGTTCTGCCTCTGGCCTGTGGGGCCTCTGAGCAGGACCTGCCCTCTCCCTCTGGAAGACCTCCCCGCCTGCGTGCAAATCCCCGTTTGCAAGCACTCTGGCCGGGTGTTCCCGCAAGGCTCGCACTCTGGTCTCAAAGCCGGGAGAAAAGCGCTTTGGGGTGGGCCTCTCTCAGGGCCCATGGCCCTGAGCCTGGGGACCAGCTAGGGGGTCCACACTCCCAGGCCAAGGCAGAACCACACGCACACGTCTGTTCCTGCCCCCTGCCCCTTCAGAGAGCTCGGCTGAGCCGCAGTCTCTCAGGCAGTTCCCTGGCAGCCCCGGCAGCACTGCCTGTGTGGGAAGCGGGAGAGCCGACCTAGGAGCACTGGGGGCCCCTTGCTCTCCCTGCTGCCCTGAGGCTGCTGGGCCAAAGAGGGCTTGGCTATCTACCCCCTTTCTCCCCTCTTCCCTCTGCCAGAAGGCTCTGCCCCCGGGGCTGTTGCAGTGTGGAGACAGCCCCTGCCAGCACCTCCACTCCCAGTAGGCCTCAGCAGAGGCCTAGGCCCAGGGAAAGGCCCAGGCAGGGCTGCGTGGAGGGAGGCGCAAGGGCATGTCTGGACACACTCCCCACAGCCTGTTCCTTCATGGGGCAGTTACCCTGGAGGCCAGGAAGGCCTGGGCAAGGCTGGCCAAGAGCAGGGGCATTGCTGGGTTCTGCCTCTGGCCTGTGGGGCCTCTGAGCAGGACCTGCCCTCTCCCTCTGGAAGACCTCCCCGCCTGCGTGCAAATCCCCGTTTGCAAGCACTCTGGCCGGGTGTTCCCGCAAGGCTCGCACTCTGGTCTCAAAGCCGGGAGAAAAGCGCTTTGGGGTGGGCCTCTCTCAGGGCCCATGGCCCTGAGCCTGGGGACCAGCTAGGGGGTCCACACTCCCAGGCCAAGGCAGAACCACACGCACACGTCTGTTCCTGCCCCCTGCCCCTTCAGAGAGCTCGGCTGAGCCGCAGTCTCTCAGGCAGTTCCCTGGCAGCCCCGGCAGCACTGCCTGTGTGGGAGGCGGGAGAGCCGACCTAGGAGCACTGGGGGCCCCTTGCTCTCCCTGCTGCCCTGAGGCTGCTGGGCCAAAGAGGGCTTGGCTATCTACCCCCTTTCTCCCCTCTTCCCTCTGCCAGAAGGCTCTGCCCCCGGGGCTGTTGCAGTGTGGAGACAGCCCCTGCCAGCACCTCCACTCCCAGTAGGCCTCAGCAGAGGCCTAGGCCCAGGGAAAGGCCCAGGCAGGGCTGCGTGGAGGGAGGCGCAAGGGCATGTCTGGACACACTCCCCACAGCCTGTTCCTTCATGGGGCAGTTACCCTGGAGGCCAGGAAGGCCTGGGCAAGGCTGGCCAAGAGCAGGGGCATTGCTGGGTTCTGCCTCTGGCCTGTGGGGCCTCTGAGCAGGACCTGCCCTCTCCCTCTGGAAGACCTCCCCGCCTGCGTGCAAATCCCCGTTTGCAAGCACTCTGGCCGGGTGTTCCCGCAAGGCTCGCACTCTGGTCTCAAAGCCGGGAGAAAAGCGCTTTGGGGTGGGCCTCTCTCAGGGCCCATGGCCCTGAGCCTGGGGACCAGCTAGGGGGTCCACACTCCCAGGCCAAGGCAGAACCACACGCACACGTCTGTTCCTGCCCCCTGCCCCTTCAGAGAGCTCGGCTGAGCCGCAGTCTCTCAGGCAGTTCCCTGGCAGCCCCGGCAGCACTGCCTGTGTGGGAAGCGGGAGAGCCGACCTAGGTGCACTGGGGGCCCCTTGCTCTCCCTGCTGCCCTGAGGCTGCTGGGCCAAAGAGGGCTTGGCTATCTACCCCCTTTCTCCCCTCTTCCCTCTGCCAGAAGGCTCTGCCCCCGGGGCTGTTGCAGTGTGGAGACAGCCCCTGCCAGCACCTCCACTCCCAGTAGGCCTCAGCAGAGGCCTAGGCCCAGGGAAAGGCCCAGGCAGGGCTGCGTGGAGGGAGGCGCAAGGGCATGTCTGGACACACTCCCCACAGCCTGTTCCTTCATGGGGCAGTTACCCTGGAGGCCAGGAAGGCCTGGGCAAGGCTGGCCAAGAGCAGGGGCATTGCTGGGTTCTGCCTCTGGCCTGTGGGGCCTCTGAGCAGGACCTGCCCTCTCCCTCTGGAAGACCTCCCCGCCTGCGTGCAAATCCCCGTTTGCAAGCACTCTGGCCGGGTGTTCCCGCAAGGCTCGCACTCTGGTCTCAAAGCCGGGAGAAAAGCGCTTTGGGGTGGGCCTCTCTCAGGGCCCATGGCCCTGAGCCTGGGGACCAGCTAGGGGGTCCACACTCCCAGGCCAAGGCAGAACCACACGCACACGTCTGTTCCTGCCCCCTGCCCCTTCAGAGAGCTCGGCTGAGCCGCAGTCTCTCAGGCAGTTCCCTGGCAGCCCCGGCAGCACTGCCTCTGTGGGAAGCGGGAGAGCCGACCTAGGTGCACTGGGGGCCCCTTGCTCTCCCTGCTGCCCTGAGGCTGCTGGGCCAAAGAGGGCTTGGCTACCTACCCCCTTTCTCCCCTCTTCCCTCTGCCTTAAGGCTCTGCCCCCGGGGCTGTTGCAGTGTGGAGACAGCCCCTGCCAGCACCTCCACTCCCAGTAGGCCTCAGCAGAGGCCTAGGCCCAGGGAAAGGCCCAGGCAGGGCTGCGTGGAGGGAGGCGCAAGGGCATGTCTGGACACACTCCCCACAGCCTGTTCCTTCATGGGGCAGTTACCCTGGAGGCCAGGAAGGCCTGGGCAAGGCTGGCCAAGAGCAGGGGCATTGCTGGGTTCTGCCTCTGGCCTGTGGGGCCTCTGAGCAGGACCTGCCCTCTCCCTCTGGAAGACCTCCCCGCCTGCGTGCAAATCCCCGTTTGCAAGCACTCTGGCCGGGTGTTCCCGCAAGGCTCGCACTCTGGTCTCAAAGCCGGGAGAAAAGCGCTTTGGGGTGGGCCTCTCTCAGGGCCCATGGCCCTGAGCCTGGGGACCAGCTAGGGGGTCCACACTCCCAGGCCAAGGCAGAACCACACGCACACGTCTGTTCCTGCCCCCTGCCCCTTCAGAGAGCTCGGCTGAGCCGCAGTCTCTCAGGCAGTTCCCTGGCAGCCCCGGCAGCACTGCCTGTGTGGGAAGCGGGAGAGCCGACCTAGGTGCACTGGGGGCCCCTTGCTCTCCCTGCTGCCCTGAGGCTGCTGGGCCAAAGAGGGCTTGGCTATCTACCCCCTTTCTCCCCTCTTCCCTCTGCCAGAAGGCTCTGCCCCCGGGGCTGTTGCAGTGTGGAGACAGCCCCTGCCAGCACCTCCACTCCCAGTAGGCCTCAGCAGAGGCCTAGGCCCAGGGAAAGGCCCAGGCAGGGCTGCGTGGAGGGAGGCGCAAGGGCATGTCTGGACACACTCCCCACAGCCTGTTCCTTCATGGGGCAGTTACCCTGGAGGCCAGGAAGGCCTGGGCAGGGCTGGCCAAGAGCAGGGGCATTGCTGGGTTCTGCCTCTGGCCTGTGGGGCCTCTGAGCAGGACCTGCCCTCTCCCTCTGGAAGACCTCCCCGCCTGCGTGCAAATCCCCGTTTGCAAGCACTCTGGCCGGGTGTTCCCGCAAGGCTCGCACTCTGGTCTCAAAGCCGGGAGAAAAGCGCTTTGGGGTGGGCCTCTCTCAGGGCCCATGGCCCTGAGCCTGGGGACCAGCTAGGGGGTCCACACTCCCAGGCCAAGGCAGAACCACACGCACACGTCTGTTCCTGCCCCCTGCCCCTTCAGAGAGCTCGGCTGAGCCGCAGTCTCTCAGGCAGTTCCCTGGCAGCCCCGGCAGCACTGCCTGTGTGGGAGGCGGGAGAGCCGACCTAGGTGCACTGGGGGCCCCTTGCTCTCCCTGCTGCCCTGAGGCTGCTGGGCCAAAGAGGGCTTGGCTACCTACCCCCTTTCTCCCCTCTTCCCTCTGCCAGAAGGCTCTGCCCCCGGGGCTGTTGCAGTGTGGAGACAGCCCCTGCCAGCACCTCCACTCCCAGTAGGCCTCAGCAGAGGCCTAGGCCCAGGGAAAGGCCCAGGCAGGGCTGCGTGGAGGGAGGCGCAAGGGCATGTCTGGACACACTCCCCACAGCCTGTTCCTTCATGGGGCAGTTACCCTGGAGGCCAGGAAGGCCTGGGCAAGGCTGGCCAAGAGCAGGGGCATTGCTGGGTTCTGCCTCTGGCCTGTGGGGCCTCTGAGCAGGACCTGCCCTCTCCCTCTGGAAGACCTCCCCGCCTGCGTGCAAATCCCCGTTTGCAAGCACTCTGGCCGGGTGTTCCCGCAAGGCTCGCACTCTGGTCTCAAAGCCGGGAGAAAAGCGCTTTGGGGTGGGCCTCTCTCAGGGCCCATGGCCCTGAGCCTGGGGACCAGCTAGGGGGTCCACACTCCCAGGCCAAGGCAGAACCACACGCACACGTCTGTTCCTGCCCCCTGCCCCTTCAGAGAGCTCGGCTGAGCCGCAGTCTCTCAGGCAGTTCCCTGGCAGCCCCGGCAGCACTGCCTGTGTGGGAAGCGGGAGAGCCGACCTAGGTGCACTGGGGGCCCCTTGCTCTCCCTGCTGCCCTGAGGCTGCTGGGCCAAAGAGGGCTTGGCTATCTACCCCCTTTCTCCCCTCTTCCGTCTGCCAGAAGGCTCTGCCCCCGGGGCTGTTGCAGTGTGGAGACAGCCCCTGCCAGCACCTCCACTCCCAGTAGGCCTCAGCAGAGGCCTAGGCCCAGGGAACGGCCCAGGCAGGGCTGCGTGGAGGGAGGCGCAAGGGCATGTCTGGACACACTCCCCACAGCCTGTTCCTTCATGGGGCAGTTACCCTGGAGGCCAGGAAGGCCTGGGCAAGGCTGGCCAAGAGCAGGGGCATTGCCGGGTTCTGCCTCTGGCCTGTGGGGCCTCTGAGCAGGACCTGCCCTCTCCCTCTGGAAGACCTCCCCGCCTGCGTGCAAATCCCCGTTTGCAAGCACTCTGGCCGGGTGTTCCCGCAAGGCTCGCACTCTGGTCTCAAAGCCGGGAGAAAAGCGCTTTGGGGTGGGCCTCTCTCAGGGCCCATGGCCCTGAGCCTGGGGACCAGCTAGGGGGTCCACACTCCCAGGCCAGGGCAGAACCACACGCACACGTCTGTTCCTGCCCCCTGCCCCTTCAGAGAGCTCGGCTGAGCCGCAGTCTCTCAGGCAGTTCCCTGGCAGCCCCGGCAGCACTGCCTGGGTGGGAAGCGGGAGAGCCGACCTAGGTGCACTGGGGGCCCCTTGCTCTCCCTGCTGCCCTGAGGCTGCTGGGCCAAAGAGGGCTTGGCTATCTACCCCCTTTCTCCCCTCTTCCCTCTGCCAGAAGGCTCTGCCCCCGGGGCTGTTGCAGTGTGGAGACAGCCCCTGCCAGCACCTCCACTCCCAGTAGGCCTCAGCAGAGGCCTAGGCCCAGGGAACGGCCCAGGCAGGGCTGCGTGGAGGGAGGCGCAAGGGCATGTCTGGACACACTCCCCACAGCCTGTTCCTTCATGGGGCAGTTACCCTGGAGGCCAGGAAGGCTTGGGCAAGGCTGGCCAAGAGCAGGGGCATTGCCGGGTTCTGCCTCTGGCCTGTGGGGCCTCTGAGCAGGACCTGCCCTCTCCCTCTGGAAGACCTCCCCGCCTGCGTGCAAATCCCCGTTTGCAAGCACTCTGGCCGGGTGTTCCCGCAAGGCTCGCACTCTGGTCTCAAAGCCGGGAGAAAAGCGCTTTGGGGTGGGCCTCTCTCAGGGCCCATGGCCCTGAGCCTGGGGACCAGCTAGGGGGTCCACACTCCCAGGCCAGGGCAGAACCACACGCACACGTCTGTTCCTGCCCCCTGCCCCTTCAGAGAGCTCGGCTGAGCCGCAGTCTCTCAGGCAGTTCCCTGGCAGCCCCGGCAGCACTGCCTGGGTGGGAAGGGGGAGAGCCGACCTAGGGGCACTGTGGGCCTCTTGCTCCCCCTGCTGCCCTGAGGCTGCTGGGCCAAAGAGGGCTTGGCTACCTACCCCCTTTCTCCCCTCTTCCCTCTGCCAGAAGGCTCTGCCCCCGGGGCTGTTGCAGTGTGGAGACAGCCCCTGCCAGCACCTCCACTCCCAGTAGGCCTCAGCAGAGGCCTAGGCCCAGGGAACGGCCCAGGCAGGGCTGCGTTGAGGGAGGCGCAAGGGCATGTCTGGACACACTCCCCACAGCCTGTTCCTTCATGGGGCAGTTACCCTGGAGGCCAGGAAGGCCTGGGCAGGGCTGGCCAAGAGCAGGGGCATTGCTGGGTTCTGCCTCTGGCCTGTGGGGCCTCTGAGCAGGACCTGCCCTCTCCCTCTGGAAGACCTCCCCGCCTGCGTGCAAATCCCCGTTTGCAAGCACTCTGGCCGGGTGTTCCCGCAAGGCTCGCACTCTGGTCTCAAAGCCGGGAGAAAAGCGCTTTGGGGTGGGCCTCTCTCAGGGCCCATGGCCCTGAGCCTGGGGACCAGCTAGGGGGTCCACACTCCCAGGCCAGGGCAGAACCACACGCACACGTCTGTTCCTGCCCCCTGCCCCTTCAGAGAGCTCGGCTGAGCCGCAGTCTCTCAGGCAGTTCCCTGGCAGCCCCGGCAGCACTGCCTGGGTGGGAAGGGGGAGAGCCGACCTAGGGGCACTGTGGGCCTCTTGCTCCCCCTGCTGCCCTGAGGCTGCTGGGCCAAAGAGGGCTTGGCTACCTACCCCCTTTCTCCCCTCTTCCCTCTGCCAGAAGGCTCTGCCCCCGGGGCTGTTGCAGTGTGGAGACAGCCCCTGCCAGCACCTCCACTCCCAGTAGGCCTCAGCAGAGGCCTAGGCCCAGGGAACGGCCCAGGCAGGGCTGCGTGGAGGGAGGCGCAAGGGCATGTCTGGACACACTCCCCACAGCCTGTTCCTTCATGGGGCAGTTACACTGGAGGCCAGGAAGGCCTGGGCAGGGCTGGCCAAGAGCAGGGGCATTGCTGGGTTCTGCCTCTGGCCTGTGGGGCCTCTGAGCAGGACCTGCCCTCTCCCTCTGGAAGACCTCCCCGCCTGCGTGCAAATCCCCGTTTGCAAGCACTCTGGCCGGGTGTTCCCGCAAGGCTCGCACTCTGGTCTCAAAGCCGGGAGAAAAGCGCTTTGGGGTGGGCCTCTCTCAGGGCCCATGGCCCTGAGCCTGGGGACCAGCTAGGGGGTCCACACTCCCAGGCCAGGGCAGAACCACATGCACACGTCTGTTCCTGCCCCCTGCCCCTTCAGAGAGCTCGGCTGAGCCGCAGTCTCTCAGGCAGTTCCCTGGCAGCCCCGGCAGCACTGCCTGGGTGGGAAGGGGGAGAGCCAACCTAGGGGCACTGTGGGCCTCTTGCTCCCCCTGCTGCCCTGAGGCTGCTGGGCCAAAGAGAACTTGGCTACCTACCCCCTTTCTCCCCTCTTCCCTCTGCCAGAAGGCTCTGCCCCCGGGGCTGTTGCAGTGTGGAGACAGCCCCTGCCAGCACCTCCACTCCCAGTAGGCCTCAGCAGAGGCCTAGGCCCAGGGAACGGCCCAGGCAGGGCTGCGTGGAGGGAGGCGCAAGGGCATGTCTGGACACACTCCCCACAGCCTGTTCCTTCATGGGGCAGTTACCCTGGAGGCCAGGAAGGCCTGGGCAAGGCTGGCCAAGAGCAGGGGCATTGCCGGGTTCTGCCTCTGGCCTGTGGGGCCTCTGAGCAGGACCTGCCCTCTCCCTCTGGAAGACCTCCCCGCCTGCGTGCAAATCCCCGTTTGCAAGCACTCTGGCCGGGTGTTCCCGCAAGGCTCGCACTCTGGTCTCAAAGCCGGGAGAAAAGCGCTTTGGGGTGGGCCTCTCTCAGGGCCCATGGCCCTGAGCCTGGGGACCAGCTAGGGGGTCCACACTCCCAGGCCAGGGCAGAACCACATGCACACGTCTGTTCCTGCCCCCTGCCCCTTCAGAGAGCTCGGCTGAGCCGCAGTCTCTCAGGCAGTTCCCTGGCAGCCCCGGCAGCACTGCCTGGGTGGGAAGGGGGAGAGCCGACCTAGGGGCACTGTGGGCCTCTTGCTCCCCCTGCTGCCCTGAGGCTGCTGGGCCAAAGAGGGCTTGGCTACCTACCCCCTTTCTCCCCTCTTCCCTCTGCCAGAAGGCTCTTCCCCCGGGGCTGTTGCAGTGTGGAGACAGCCCCTGCCAGCACCTCCACTCCCAGTAGGCCTCAGCAGAGGCCTAGGCCCAGGGAACGGCCCAGGCAGGGCTGCGTTGAGGGATGCGCAAGGGCATGTCTGGACACACCCCACAGCCTGTTCCTTCATGGGGCAGTTACACTGGAGGCCAGGAAGGCCTGGGCAGGGCTGGCCAAGAGCAGGGGCATTGCTGGGTTCTGCCTCTGGCCTGTGGGGCCTCTGAGCAGGACCTGCCCTCTCCCTCTGGAAGACCTCCCCGCCTGCGTGCAAATCCCCGTTTGCAAGCACTCTGGCCGGGTGTTCCCGCAAGGCTCGCACTCTGGTCTCAAAGCCGGGAGAAAAGCGCTTTGGGGTGGGCCTCTCTCAGGGCCCATGGCCCTGAGCCTGGGGACCAGCTAGGGGGTCCACACTCCCAGGCCAGGGCAGAACCACATGCACACGTCTGTTCCTGCCCCCTGCCCCTTCAGAGAGCTCGGCTGAGCCGCAGTCTCTCAGGCAGTTCCCTGGCAGCCCCGGCAGCACTGCCTGGGTGGGAAGGGGGAGAGCCGACCTAGGGGCACTGTGGACCTCTTGCTCCCCCTGCTGCCCTGAGGCTGCTGGGCCAAAGAGGGCTTGGCTACCTACCCCCTTTCTCCCCTCTTCCCTCTGCCAGAAGGCTCTGCTCCCGGGGCTGTTGCAGTGTGGAGACAGCCCCTGCCAGCACCTCCACTCCCAGTAGGCCTCAGCAGAGGCCTAGGCCCAGGGAACGGCCCAGGCAGGGCTGCGTGGAGGGAGGCGCAAGGGCATGTCTGGACACACTCCCCACAGCCTGTTCCTTCATGGGGCAGTTACACTGGAGGCCAGGAAGGCCTGGGCAGGGCTGGCCAAGAGCAGGGGCATTGCTGGGTTCTGCCTCTGGCCTGTGGGGCCTCTGAGCAGGACCTGCCCTCTCCCTCTGGAAGACCTCCCCGCCTGCGTGCAAATCCCCGTTTGCAAGCACTCTGGCCGGGTGTTCCCGCAAGGCTCGCACTCTGGTCTCAAAGCCGGGAGAAAAGCGCTTTGGGGTGGGCCTCTCTCAGGGCCCATGGCCCTGAGCCTGGGGACCAGCTAGGGGGTCCACACTCCCAGGCCAGGGCAGAACCACATGCACACGTCTGTTCCTGCCCCCTGCCCCTTCAGAGAGCTCGGCTGAGCCGCAGTCTCTCAGGCAGTTCCCTGGCAGCCCCGGCAGCACTGCCTGGGTGGGAAGGGGGAGAGCCGACCTAGGGGCACTGTGGGCCTCTTGCTCCCCCTGCTGCCCTGAGGCTGCTGGGCCAAAGAGGGCTTGGCTACCTACCCCCTTTCTCCCCTCTTCCCTCTGCCAGAAGGCTCTGCCCCCGGGGCTGTTGCAGTGTGGAGACAGCCCCTGCCAGCACCTCCACTCCCAGTAGGCCTCAGCAGAGGCCTAGGCCCAGGGAACGGCCCAGGCAGGGCTGCGTGGAGGGAGGCGCAAGGGCATGTCTGGACACACTCCCCACAGCCTGTTCCTTCATGGGGCAGTTACCCTGGAGGCCAGGAAGGCCTGGGCAGGGCTGGCCAAGAGCAGGGGCATTGCCGGGTTCTGCCTCTGGCCTGTGGGGCCTCTGAGCAGGACCTGCCCTCTCCCTCTGGAAGACCTCCCCGCCTGCGTGCAAATCCCCGTTTGCAAGCACTCTGGCCGGGTGTTCCCGCAAGGCTCGCACTCTGGTCTCAAAGCCGGGAGAAAAGCGCTTTGGGGTGGGCCTCTCTCAGGGCCCATGGCCCTGAGCCTGGGGACCAGCTAGGGGGTCCACACTCCCAGGCCAGGGCAGAACCACATGCACACGTCTGTTCCTGCCCCCTGCCCCTTCAGAGAGCTCGGCTGAGCCGCAGTCTCTCAGGCAGTTCCCTGGCAGCCCCGGCAGCACTGCCTGGGTGGGAAGGGGGAGAGCCGACCTAGGGGCACTGTGGGCCTCTTGCTCCCCCTGCTGCCCTGAGGCTGCTGGGCCAAAGAGGGCTTGGCTACCTACCCCCTTTCTCCCCTCTTCCCTCTGCCAGAAGGCTCTGCCCCCGGGGCTGTTGCAGTGTGGAGACAGCCCCTGCCAGCACCTCCACTCCCAGTAGGCCTCAGCAGAGGCCTAGGCCCAGGGAACGGCCCAGGCAGGGCTGCGTGGAGGGAGGCGCAAGGGCATGTCTGGACACACTCCCCACAGCCTGTTCCTTCATGGGGCAGTTACACTGGAGGCCAGGAAGGCCTGGGCAGGGCTGGCCAAGAGCAGGGGCATTGCTGGGTTCTGCCTCTGGCCTGTGGGGCCTCTGAGCAGGACCTGCCCTCTCCCTCTGGAAGACCTCCCCGCCTGCGTGCAAATCCCCGTTTGCAAGCACTCTGGCCGGGTGTTCCCGCAAGGCTCGCACTCTGGTCTCAAAGCCGGGAGAAAAGCGCTTTGGGGTGGGCCTCTCTCAGGGCCCATGGCCCTGAGCCTGGGGACCAGCTAGGGGGTCCACACTCCCAGGCCAGGGCAGAACCACATGCACACGTCTGTTCCTGCCCCCTGCCCCTTCAGAGAGCTCGGCTGAGCCGCAGTCTCTCAGGCAGTTCCCTGGCAGCCCCGGCAGCACTGCCTGGGTGGGAAGGGGGAGAGCCGACCTAGGGGCACTGTGGGCCTCTTGCTCCCCCTGCTGCCCTGAGGCTGCTGGGCCAAAGAGGGCTTGGCTACCTACCCCCTTTCTCCCCTCTTCCCTCTGCCAGAAGGCTCTGCCCCCGGGGCTGTTGCAGTGTGGAGACAGCCCCTGCCAGCACCTCCACTCCCAGTAGGCCTCAGCAGAGGCCTAGGCCCAGGGAACGGCCCAGGCAGGGCTGCGTGGAGGGAGGCGCAAGGGCATGTCTGGACACACTCCCCACAGCCTGTTCCTTCATGGGGCAGTTACACTGGAGGCCAGGAAGGCCTGGGCAGGGCTGGCCAAGAGCAGGGGCATTGCTGGGTTCTGCCTCTGGCCTGTGGGGCCTCTGAGCAGGACCTGCCCTCTCCCTCTGGAAGACCTCCCCGCCTGCGTGCAAATCCCCGTTTGCAAGCACTCTGACCGGGTGTTCCCGCAAGGCTCGCACTCTGGTCTCAAAGCCGGGAGAAAAGCGCTTTGGGGTGGGCCTCTCTCAGGGCCCATGGCCCTGAGCCTGGGGACCAGCTAGGGGGTCCACACTCCCAGGCCAGGGCAGAACCACATGCACACGTCTGTTCCTGCCCCCTGCCCCTTCAGAGAGCTCGGCTGAGCCGCAGTCTCTCAGGCAGTTCCCTGGCAGCCCCGGCAGCACTGCCTGGGTGGGAAGGGGGAGAGCCGACCTAGGGGCACTGTGGGCCTCTTGCTCCCCCTGCTGCCCTGAGGCTGCTGGGCCAAAGAGGGCTTGGCTACCTACCCCCTTTCTCCCCTCTTCCCTCTGCCAGAAGGCTCTGCCCCCGGGGCTGTTGCAGTGTGGAGACAGCCCCTGCCAGCACCTCCACTCCCAGTAGGCCTCAGCAGAGGCCTAGGCCCAGGGAACGGCCCAGGCAGGGCTGCGTGGAGGGAGGCGCAAGGGCATGTCTGGACACACTCCCCACAGCCTGTTCCTTCATGGGGCAGTTACACTGGAGGCCAGGAAGGCCTGGGCAGGGCTGGCCAAGAGCAGGGGCATTGCTGGGTTCTGCCTCTGGCCTGTGGGGCCTCTGAGCAGGACCTGCCCTCTCCCTCTGGAAGACCTCCCCGCCTGCGTGCAAATCCCCGTTTGCAAGCACTCTGGCCGGGTGTTCCCGCAAGGCTCGCACTCTGGTCTCAAAGCCGGGAGAAAAGCGCTTTGGGGTGGGCCTCTCTCAGGGCCCATGGCCCTGAGCCTGGGGACCAGCTAGGGGGTCCACACTCCCAGGCCAAGGCAGAACCACACGCACAGGTCTGTTCCTGCCCCCTGCCCCTTCAGAGAGCTCGGCTGAGCCGCAGTCTCTCAGGCAGTTCCCTGGCAGCCCCGGCAGCACTGCCTGTGTGGGAAGCGGGAGAGCCGACCTAGGTGCACTGGGGGCCCCTTGCTCTCCCTGCTGCCCTGAGGCTGCTGGGCCAAAGAGGGCTTGGCTATCTACCCCCTTTCTCCCCTCTTCCGTCTGCCAGAAGGCTCTGCCCCCGGGGCTGTTGCAGTGTGGAGACAGCCCCTGCCAGCACCTCCACTCCCAGTAGGCCTCAGCAGAGGCCTAGGCCCAGGGAACGGCCCAGGCAGGGCTGCGTGGAGGGAGGCGCAAGGGCATGTCTGGACACACTCCCCACAGCCTGTTCCTTCATGGGGCAGTTACCCTGGAGGCCAGGAAGGCCTGGGCAAGGCTGGCCAAGAGCAGGGGCATTGCCGGGTTCTGCCTCTGGCCTGTGGGGCCTCTGAGCAGGACCTGCCCTCTCCCTCTGGAAGACCTCCCCGCCTGCGTGCAAATCCCCGTTTGCAAGCACTCTGGCCGGGTGTTCCCGCAAGGCTCGCACTCTGGTCTCAAAGCCGGGAGAAAAGCGCTTTGGGGTGGGCCTCTCTCAGGGCCCATGGCCCTGAGCCTGGGGACCAGCTAGGGGGTCCACACTCCCAGGCCAGGGCAGAACCACACGCACACGTCTGTTCCTGCCCCCTGCCCCTTCAGAGAGCTCGGCTGAGCCGCAGTCTCTCAGGCAGTTCCCTGGCAGCCCCGGCAGCACTGCCTGGGTGGGAAGCGGGAGAGCCGACCTAGGTGCACTGGGGGCCCCTTGCTCTCCCTGCTGCCCTGAGGCTGCTGGGCCAAAGAGGGCTTGGCTATCTACCCCCTTTCTCCCCTCTTCCCTCTGCCAGAAGGCTCTGCCCCCGGGGCTGTTGCAGTGTGGAGACAGCCCCTGCCAGCACCTCCACTCCCAGTAGGCCTCAGCAGAGGCCTAGGCCCAGGGAACGGCCAGGCAGGGCTGCGTGGAGGGAGGCGCAAGGGCATGTCTGGACACACTCCCCACAGCCTGTTCCTTCATGGGGCAGTTACCCTGGAGGCCAGGAAGGCTTGGGCAAGGCTGGCCAAGAGCAGGGGCATTGCCGGGTTCTGCCTCTGGCCTGTGGGGCCTCTGAGCAGGACCTGCCCTCTCCCTCTGGAAGACCTCCCCGCCTGCGTGCAAATCCCCGTTTGCAAGCACTCTGGCCGGGTGTTCCCGCAAGGCTCGCACTCTGGTCTCAAAGCCGGGAGAAAAGCGCTTTGGGGTGGGCCTCTCTCAGGGCCCATGGCCCTGAGCCTGGGGACCAGCTAGGGGGTCCACACTCCCAGGCCAGGGCAGAACCACACGCACACGTCTGTTCCTGCCCCCTGCCCCTTCAGAGAGCTCGGCTGAGCCGCAGTCTCTCAGGCAGTTCCCTGGCAGCCCCGGCAGCACTGCCTGGGTGGGAAGGGGGAGAGCCGACCTAGGGGCACTGTGGGCCTCTTGCTCCCCCTGCTGCCCTGAGGCTGCTGGGCCAAAGAGGGCTTGGCTACCTACCCCCTTTCTCCCCTCTTCCCTCTGCCAGAAGGCTCTGCCCCCGGGGCTGTTGCAGTGTGGAGACAGCCCCTGCCAGCACCTCCACTCCCAGTAGGCCTCAGCAGAGGCCTAGGCCCAGGGAACGGCCCAGGCAGGGCTGCGTTGAGGGAGGCGCAAGGGCATGTCTGGACACACTCCCCACAGCCTGTTCCTTCATGGGGCAGTTACCCTGGAGGCCAGGAAGGCCTGGGCAGGGCTGGCCAAGAGCAGGGGCATTGCTGGGTTCTGCCTCTGGCCTGTGGGGCCTCTGAGCAGGACCTGCCCTCTCCCTCTGGAAGACCTCCCCGCCTGCGTGCAAATCCCCGTTTGCAAGCACTCTGGCCGGGTGTTCCCGCAAGGCTCGCACTCTGGTCTCAAAGCCGGGAGAAAAGCGCTTTGGGGTGGGCCTCTCTCAGGGCCCATGGCCCTGAGCCTGGGGACCAGCTAGGGGGTCCACACTCCCAGGCCAGGGCAGAACCACACGCACACGTCTGTTCCTGCCCCCTGCCCCTTCAGAGAGCTCGGCTGAGCCGCAGTCTCTCAGGCAGTTCCCTGGCAGCCCCGGCAGCACTGCCTGGGTGGGAGGGGGAGAGCCAACCTAGGGGCACTGTGGGCCTCTTGCTCCCCCTGCTGCCCTGAGGCTGCTGGGCCAAAGAGGGCTTGGCTACCTACCCCCTTTCTCCCCTCTTCCCTCTGCCAGAAGGCTCTGCCCCCGGGGCTGTTGCAGTGTGGAGACAGCCCCTGCCAGCACCTCCACTCCCAGTAGGCCTCAGCAGAGGCCTAGGCCCAGGGAACGGCCCAGGCAGGGCTGCGTGGAGGGAGGCGCAAGGGCATGTCTGGACACACTCCCCACAGCCTGTTCCTTCATGGGGCAGTTACACTGGAGGCCAGGAAGGCCTGGGCAGGGCTGGCCAAGAGCAGGGGCATTGCTGGGTTCTGCCTCTGGCCTGTGGGGCCTCTGAGCAGGACCTGCCCTCTCCCTCTGGAAGACCTCCCCGCCTGCGTGCAAATCCCCGTTTGCAAGCACTCTGGCCGGGTGTTCCCGCAAGGCTCGCACTCTGGTCTCAAAGCCGGGAGAAAAGCGCTTTGGGGTGGGCCTCTCTCAGGGCCCATGGCCCTGAGCCTGGGGACCAGCTAGGGGGTCCACACTCCCAGGCCAGGGCAGAACCACATGCACACGTCTGTTCCTGCCCCCTGCCCCTTCAGAGAGCTCGGCTGAGCCGCAGTCTCTCAGGCAGTTCCCTGGCAGCCCCGGCAGCACTGCCTGGGTGGGAAGGGGGAGAGCCGACCTAGGGGCACTGTGGGCCTCTTGCTCCCCCTGCTGCCCTGAGGCTGCTGGGCCAAAGAGGGCTTGGCTACCTACCCCCTTTCTCCCCTCTTCCCTCTGCCAGAAGGCTCTGCCCCCGGGGCTGTTGCAGTGTGGAGACAGCCCCTGCCAGCACCTCCACTCCCAGTAGGCCTCAGCAGAGGCCTAGGCCCAGGGAACGGCCCAGGCAGGGCTGCGTGGAGGGAGGCGCAAGGGCATGTCTGGACACACTCCCCACAGCCTGTTCCTTCATGGGGCAGTTACACTGGAGGCCAGGAAGGCCTGGGCAGGGCTGGCCAAGAGCAGGGGCATTGCTGGGTTCTGCCTCTGGCCTGTGGGGCCTCTGAGCAGGACCTGCCCTCTCCCTCTGGAAGACCTCCCCGCCTGCGTGCAAATCCCCGTTTGCAAGCACTCTGGCCGGGTGTTCCCGCAAGGCTCGCACTCTGGTCTCAAAGCCGGGAGAAAAGCGCTTTGGGGTGGGCCTCTCTCAGGGCCCATGGCCCTGAGCCTGGGGACCAGCTAGGGGGTCCACACTCCCAGGCCAGGGCAGAACCACATGCACACGTCTGTTCCTGCCCCCTGCCCCTTCAGAGAGCTCGGCTGAGCCGCAGTCTCTCAGGCAGTTCCCTGGCAGCCCCGGCAGCACTGCCTGGGTGGGAAGGGGGAGAGCCGACCTAGGGGCACTGTGGGCCTCTTGCTCCCCCTGCTGCCCTGAGGCTGCTGGGCCAAAGAGAACTTGGCTACCTACCCCCTTTCTCCCCTCTTCCCTCTGCCAGAAGGCTCTGCCCCCGGGGCTGTTGCAGTGTGGAGACAGCCCCTGCCAGCACCTCCACTCCCAGTAGGCCTCAGCAGAGGCCTAGGCCCAGGGAACGGCCCAGGCAGGGCTGCGTGGAGGGAGGCGCAAGGGCATGTCTGGACACACTCCCCACAGCCTGTTCCTTCATGGGGCAGTTACCCTGGAGGCCAGGAAGGCCTGGGCAAGGCTGGCCAAGAGCAGGGGCATTGCCGGGTTCTGCCTCTGGCCTGTGGGGCCTCTGAGCAGGACCTGCCCTCTCCCTCTGGAAGACCTCCCCGCCTGCGTGCAAATCCCCGTTTGCAAGCACTCTGGCCGGGTGTTCCCGCAAGGCTCGCACTCTGGTCTCAAAGCCGGGAGAAAAGCGCTTTGGGGTGGGCCTCTCTCAGGGCCCATGGCCCTGAGCCTGGGGACCAGCTAGGGGGTCCACACTCCCAGGCCAGGGCAGAACCACATGCACACGTCTGTTCCTGCCCCCTGCCCCTTCAGAGAGCTCGGCTGAGCCGCAGTCTCTCAGGCAGTTCCCTGGCAGCCCCGGCAGCACTGCCTGGGTGGGAAGGGGGAGAGCCGACCTAGGGGCACTGTGGGCCTCTTGCTCCCCCTGCTGCCCTGAGGCTGCTGGGCCAAAGAGGGCTTGGCTACCTACCCCCTTTCTCCCCTCTTCCCTCTGCCAGAAGGCTCTGCCCCCGGGGCTGTTGCAGTGTGGAGACAGCCCCTGCCAGCACCTCCACTCCCAGTAGGCCTCAGCAGAGGCCTAGGCCCAGGGAACGGCCCAGGCAGGGCTGCGTTGAGGGATGCGCAAGGGCATGTCTGGACACACCCCACAGCCTGTTCCTTCATGGGGCAGTTACACTGGAGGCCAGGAAGGCCTGGGCAGGGCTGGCCAAGAGCAGGGGCATTGCTGGGTTCTGCCTCTGGCCTGTGGGGCCTCTGAGCAGGACCTGCCCTCTCCCTCTGGAAGACCTCCCCGCCTGCGTGCAAATCCCCGTTTGCAAGCACTCTGGCCGGGTGTTCCCGCAAGGCTCGCACTCTGGTCTCAAAGCCGGGAGAAAAGCGCTTTGGGGTGGGCCTCTCTCAGGGCCCATGGCCCTGAGCCTGGGGACCAGCTAGGGGGTCCACACTCCCAGGCCAGGGCAGAACCACATGCACACGTCTGTTCCTGCCCCCTGCCCCTTCAGAGAGCTCGGCTGAGCCGCAGTCTCTCAGGCAGTTCCCTGGCAGCCCCGGCAGCACTGCCTGGGTGGGAAGGGGGAGAGCCGACCTAGGGGCACTGTGGACCTCTTGCTCCCCCTGCTGCCCTGAGGCTGCTGGGCCAAAGAGGGCTTGGCTACCTACCCCCTTTCTCCCCTCTTCCCTCTGCCAGAAGGCTCTGCTCCCGGGGCTGTTGCAGTGTGGAGACAGCCCCTGCCAGCACCTCCACTCCCAGTAGGCCTCAGCAGAGGCCTAGGCCCAGGGAACGGCCCAGGCAGGGCTGCGTGGAGGGAGGCGCAAGGGCATGTCTGGACACACTCCCCACAGCCTGTTCCTTCATGGGGCAGTTACACTGGAGGCCAGGAAGGCCTGGGCAGGGCTGGCCAAGAGCAGGGGCATTGCTGGGTTCTGCCTCTGGCCTGTGGGGCCTCTGAGCAGGACCTGCCCTCTCCCTCTGGAAGACCTCCCCGCCTGCGTGCAAATCCCCGTTTGCAAGCACTCTGGCCGGGTGTTCCCGCAAGGCTCGCACTCTGGTCTCAAAGCCGGGAGAAAAGCGCTTTGGGGTGGGCCTCTCTCAGGGCCCATGGCCCTGAGCCTGGGGACCAGCTAGGGGGTCCACACTCCCAGGCCAGGGCAGAACCACATGCACACGTCTGTTCCTGCCCCCTGCCCCTTCAGAGAGCTCGGCTGAGCCGCAGTCTCTCAGGCAGTTCCCTGGCAGCCCCGGCAGCACTGCCTGGGTGGGAAGGGGGAGAGCCGACCTAGGGGCACTGTGGGCCTCTTGCTCCCCCTGCTGCCCTGAGGCTGCTGGGCCAAAGAGGGCTTGGCTACCTACCCCCTTTCTCCCCTCTTCCCTCTGCCAGAAGGCTCTGCCCCCGGGGCTGTTGCAGTGTGGAGACAGCCCCTGCCAGCACCTCCACTCCCAGTAGGCCTCAGCAGAGGCCTAGGCCCAGGGAACGGCCCAGGCAGGGCTGCGTGGAGGGAGGCGCAAGGGCATGTCTGGACACACTCCCCACAGCCTGTTCCTTCATGGGGCAGTTACCCTGGAGGCCAGGAAGGCCTGGGCAGGGCTGGCCAAGAGCAGGGGCATTGCCGGGTTCTGCCTCTGGCCTGTGGGGCCTCTGAGCAGGACCTGCCCTCTCCCTCTGGAAGACCTCCCCGCCTGCGTGCAAATCCCCGTTTGCAAGCACTCTGGCCGGGTGTTCCCGCAAGGCTCGCACTCTGGTCTCAAAGCCGGGAGAAAAGCGCTTTGGGGTGGGCCTCTCTCAGGGCCCATGGCCCTGAGCCTGGGGACCAGCTAGGGGGTCCACACTCCCAGGCCAGGGCAGAACCACATGCACACGTCTGTTCCTGCCCCCTGCCCCTTCAGAGAGCTCGGCTGAGCCGCAGTCTCTCAGGCAGTTCCCTGGCAGCCCCGGCAGCACTGCCTGGGTGGGAAGGGGGAGAGCCGACCTAGGGGCACTGTGGGCCTCTTGCTCCCCCTGCTGCCCTGAGGCTGCTGGGCCAAAGAGGGCTTGGCTACCTACCCCCTTTCTCCCCTCTTCCCTCTGCCAGAAGGCTCTGCCCCCGGGGCTGTTGCAGTGTGGAGACAGCCCCTGCCAGCACCTCCACTCCCAGTAGGCCTCAGCAGAGGCCTAGGCCCAGGGAACGGCCCAGGCAGGGCTGCGTGGAGGGAGGCGCAAGGGCATGTCTGGACACACTCCCCACAGCCTGTTCCTTCATGGGGCAGTTACACTGGAGGCCAGGAAGGCCTGGGCAGGGCTGGCCAAGAGCAGGGGCATTGCTGGGTTCTGCCTCTGGCCTGTGGGGCCTCTGAGCAGGACCTGCCCTCTCCCTCTGGAAGACCTCCCCGCCTGCGTGCAAATCCCCGTTTGCAAGCACTCTGGCCGGGTGTTCCCGCAAGGCTCGCACTCTGGTCTCAAAGCCGGGAGAAAAGCGCTTTGGGGTGGGCCTCTCTCAGGGCCCATGGCCCTGAGCCTGGGGACCAGCTAGGGGGTCCACACTCCCAGGCCAGGGCAGAACCACATGCACACGTCTGTTCCTGCCCCCTGCCCCTTCAGAGAGCTCGGCTGAGCCGCAGTCTCTCAGGCAGTTCCCTGGCAGCCCCGGCAGCACTGCCTGGGTGGGAAGGGGGAGAGCCGACCTAGGGGCACTGTGGGCCTCTTGCTCCCCCTGCTGCCCTGAGGCTGCTGGGCCAAAGAGGGCTTGGCTACCTACCCCCTTTCTCCCCTCTTCCCTCTGCCAGAAGGCTCTGCCCCCGGGGCTGTTGCAGTGTGGAGACAGCCCCTGCCAGCACCTCCACTCCCAGTAGGCCTCAGCAGAGGCCTAGGCCCAGGGAACGGCCCAGGCAGGGCTGCGTGGAGGGAGGCGCAAGGGCATGTCTGGACACACTCCCCACAGCCTGTTCCTTCATGGGGCAGTTACACTGGAGGCCAGGAAGGCCTGGGCAGGGCTGGCCAAGAGCAGGGGCATTGCTGGGTTCTGCCTCTGGCCTGTGGGGCCTCTGAGCAGGACCTGCCCTCTCCCTCTGGAAGACCTCCCCGCCTGCGTGCAAATCCCCGTTTGCAAGCACTCTGACCGGGTGTTCCCGCAAGGCTCGCACTCTGGTCTCAAAGCCGGGAGAAAAGCGCTTTGGGGTGGGCCTCTCTCAGGGCCCATGGCCCTGAGCCTGGGGACCAGCTAGGGGGTCCACACTCCCAGGCCAGGGCAGAACCACATGCACACGTCTGTTCCTGCCCCCTGCCCCTTCAGAGAGCTCGGCTGAGCCGCAGTCTCTCAGGCAGTTCCCTGGCAGCCCCGGCAGCACTGCCTGGGTGGGAAGGGGGAGAGCCGACCTAGGGGCACTGTGGGCCTCTTGCTCCCCCTGCTGCCCTGAGGCTGCTGGGCCAAAGAGGGCTTGGCTACCTACCCCCTTTCTCCCCTCTTCCCTCTGCCAGAAGGCTCTGCCCCCGGGGCTGTTGCAGTGTGGAGACAGCCCCTGCCAGCACCTCCACTCCCAGTAGGCCTCAGCAGAGGCCTAGGCCCAGGGAACGGCCCAGGCAGGGCTGCGTGGAGGGAGGCGCAAGGGCATGTCTGGACACACTCCCCACAGCCTGTTCCTTCATGGGGCAGTTACACTGGAGGCCAGGAAGGCCTGGGCAGGGCTGGCCAAGAGCAGGGGCATTGCTGGGTTCTGCCTCTGGCCTGTGGGGCCTCTGAGCAGGACCTGCCCTCTCCCTCTGGAAGACCTCCCCGCCTGCGTGCAAATCCCCGTTTGCAAGCACTCTGGCCGGGTGTTCCCGCAAGGCTCGCACTCTGGTCTCAAAGCCGGGAGAAAAGCGCTTTGGGGTGGGCCTCTCTCAGGGCCCATGGCCCTGAGCCTGGGGACCAGCTAGGGGGTCCACACTCCCAGGCCAGGGCAGAACCACATGCACACGTCTGTTCCTGCCCCCTGCCCCTTCAGAGAGCTCGGCTGAGCCGCAGTCTCTCAGGCAGTTCCCTGGCAGCCCCGGCAGCACTGCCTGGGTGGGAAGGGGGAGAGCCGACCTAGGGGCACTGTGGGCCTCTTGCTCCCCCTGCTGCCCTGAGGCTGCTGGGCCAAAGAGGGCTTGGCTACCTACCCCCTTTCTCCCCTCTTCCCTCTGCCAGAAGGCTCTGCCCCCGGGGCTGTTGCAGTGTGGAGACAGCCCCTGCCAGCACCTCCACTCCCAGTAGGCCTCAGCAGAGGCCTAGGCCCAGGGAACGGCCCAGGCAGGGCTGCGTTGAGGGATGCGCAAGGGCATGTCTGGACACACCCCACAGCCTGTTCCTTCATGGGGCAGTTACACTGGAGGCCAGGAAGGCCTGGGCAGGGCTGGCCAAGAGCAGGGGCATTGCTGGGTTCTGCCTCTGGCCTGTGGGGCCTCTGAGCAGGACCTGCCCTCTCCCTCTGGAAGACCTCCCCGCCTGCGTGCAAATCCCCGTTTGCAAGCACTCTGGCCGGGTGTTCCCGCAAGGCTCGCACTCTGGTCTCAAAGCCGGGAGAAAAGCGCTTTGGGGTGGGCCTCTCTCAGGGCCCATGGCCCTGAGCCTGGGGACCAGCTAGGGGGTCCACACTCCCAGGCCAGGGCAGAACCACATGCACACGTCTGTTCCTGCCCCCTGCCCCTTCAGAGAGCTCGGCTGAGCCGCAGTCTCTCAGGCAGTTCCCTGGCAGCCCCGGCAGCACTGCCTGGGTGGGAAGGGGGAGAGCCGACCTAGGGGCACTGTGGACCTCTTGCTCCCCCTGCTGCCCTGAGGCTGCTGGGCCAAAGAGGGCTTGGCTACCTACCCCCTTTCTCCCCTCTTCCCTCTGCCAGAAGGCTCTACTCCCGGGGCTGTTGCAGTGTGGAGACAGCCCCTGCCAGCACCTCCACTCCCAGTAGGCCTCAGCAGAGGCCTAGGCCCAGGGAACGGCCCAGGCAGGGCTGCGTGGAGGGAGGCGCAAGGGCATGTCTGGACACACTCCCCACAGCCTGTTCCTTCATGGGGCAGTTACACTGGAGGCCAGGAAGGCCTGGGCAGGGCTGGCCAAGAGCAGGGGCATTGCTGGGTTCTGCCTCTGGCCTGTGGGGCCTCTGAGCAGGACCTGCCCTCTCCCTCTGGAAGACCTCCCCGCCTGCGTGCAAATCCCCGTTTGCAAGCACTCTGGCCGGGTGTTCCCGCAAGGCTCGCACTCTGGTCTCAAAGCCGGGAGAAAAGCGCTTTGGGGTGGGCCTCTCTCAGGGCCCATGGCCCTGAGCCTGGGGACCAGCTAGGGGGTCCACACTCCCAGGCCAGGGCAGAACCACATGCACACGTCTGTTCCTGCCCCCTGCCCCTTCAGAGAGCTCGGCTGAGCCGCAGTCTCTCAGGCAGTTCCCTGGCAGCCCCGGCAGCACTGCCTGGGTGGGAAGGGGGAGAGCCGACCTAGGGGCACTGTGGGCCTCTTGCTCCCCCTGCTGCCCTGAGGCTGCTGGGCCAAAGAGGGCTTGGCTACCTACCCCCTTTCTCCCCTCTTCCCTCTGCCAGAAGGCTCTGCCCCCGGGGCTGTTGCAGTGTGGAGACAGCCCCTGCCAGCACCTCCACTCCCAGTAGGCCTCAGCAGAGGCCTAGGCCCAGGGAACGGCCCAGGCAGGGCTGCGTGGAGGGAGGCGCAAGGGCATGTCTGGACACACTCCCCACAGCCTGTTCCTTCATGGGGCAGTTACCCTGGAGGCCAGGAAGGCCTGGGCAGGGCTGGCCAAGAGCAGGGGCATTGCCGGGTTCTGCCTCTGGCCTGTGGGGCCTCTGAGCAGGACCTGCCCTCTCCCTCTGGAAGACCTCCCCGCCTGCGTGCAAATCCCCGTTTGCAAGCACTCTGGCCGGGTGTTCCCGCAAGGCTCGCACTCTGGTCTCAAAGCCGGGAGAAAAGCGCTTTGGGGTGGGCCTCTCTCAGGGCCCATGGCCCTGAGCCTGGGGACCAGCTAGGGGGTCCACACTCCCAGGCCAGGGCAGAACCACATGCACACGTCTGTTCCTGCCCCCTGCCCCTTCAGAGAGCTCGGCTGAGCCGCAGTCTCTCAGGCAGTTCCCTGGCAGCCCCGGCAGCACTGCCTGGGTGGGAAGGGGGAGAGCCGACCTAGGGGCACTGTGGGCCTCTTGCTCCCCCTGCTGCCCTGAGGCTGCTGGGCCAAAGAGGGCTTGGCTACCTACCCCCTTTCTCCCCTCTTCCCTCTGCCAGAAGGCTCTGCCCCCGGGGCTGTTGCAGTGTGGAGACAGCCCCTGCCAGCACCTCCACTCCCAGTAGGCCTCAGCAGAGGCCTAGGCCCAGGGAACGGCCCAGGCAGGGCTGCGTGGAGGGAGGCGCAAGGGCATGTCTGGACACACTCCCCACAGCCTGTTCCTTCATGGGGCAGTTACACTGGAGGCCAGGAAGGCCTGGGCAGGGCTGGCCAAGAGCAGGGGCATTGCTGGGTTCTGCCTCTGGCCTGTGGGGCCTCTGAGCAGGACCTGCCCTCTCCCTCTGGAAGACCTCCCCGCCTGCGTGCAAATCCCCGTTTGCAAGCACTCTGGCCGGGTGTTCCCGCAAGGCTCGCACTCTGGTCTCAAAGCCGGGAGAAAAGCGCTTTGGGGTGGGCCTCTCTCAGGGCCCATGGCCCTGAGCCTGGGGACCAGCTAGGGGGTCCACACTCCCAGGCCAGGGCAGAACCACATGCACACGTCTGTTCCTGCCCCCTGCCCCTTCAGAGAGCTCGGCTGAGCCGCAGTCTCTCAGGCAGTTCCCTGGCAGCCCCGGCAGCACTGCCTGGGTGGGAAGGGGGAGAGCCGACCTAGGGGCACTGTGGGCCTCTTGCTCCCCCTGCTGCCCTGAGGCTGCTGGGCCAAAGAGGGCTTGGCTACCTACCCCCTTTCTCCCCTCTTCCCTCTGCCAGAAGGCTCTGCCCCCGGGGCTGTTGCAGTGTGGAGACAGCCCCTGCCAGCACCTCCACTCCCAGTAGGCCTCAGCAGAGGCCTAGGCCCAGGGAACGGCCCAGGCAGGGCTGCGTGGAGGGAGGCGCAAGGGCATGTCTGGACACACTCCCCACAGCCTGTTCCTTCATGGGGCAGTTACACTGGAGGCCAGGAAGGCCTGGGCAGGGCTGGCCAAGAGCAGGGGCATTGCTGGGTTCTGCCTCTGGCCTGTGGGGCCTCTGAGCAGGACCTGCCCTCTCCCTCTGGAAGACCTCCCCGCCTGCGTGCAAATCCCCGTTTGCAAGCACTCTGACCGGGTGTTCCCGCAAGGCTCGCACTCTGGTCTCAAAGCCGGGAGAAAAGCGCTTTGGGGTGGGCCTCTCTCAGGGCCCATGGCCCTGAGCCTGGGCACCAGCTAGGGGGTCCACACTCCCAGGCCAGGGCAGAACCACATGCACACGTCTGTTCCTGCCCCCTGCCCCTTCAGAGAGCTCGGCTGAGCCGCAGTCTCTCAGGCAGTTCCCTGGCAGCCCCGGCAGCACTGCCTGGGTGGGAAGGGGGAGAGCCGACCTAGGGGCACTGTGGGCCTCTTGCTCCCCCTGCTGCCCTGAGGCTGCTGGGCCAAAGAGGGCTTGGCTACCTACCCCCTTTCTCCCCTCTTCCCTCTGCCAGAAGGCTCTGCCCCCGGGGCTGTTGCAGTGTGGAGACAGCCCCTGCCAGCACCTCCACTCCCAGTAGGCCTCAGCAGAGGCCTAGGCCCAGGGAACGGCCCAGGCAGGGCTGCGTGGAGGGAGGCGCAAGGGCATGTCTGGACACACTCCCCACAGCCTGTTCCTTCATGGGGCAGTTACACTGGAGGCCAGGAAGGCCTGGGCAGGGCTGGCCAAGAGCAGGGGCATTGCTGGGTTCTGCCTCTGGCCTGTGGGGCCTCTGAGCAGGACCTGCCCTCTCCCTCTGGAAGACCTCCCCGCCTGCGTGCAAATCCCCGTTTGCAAGCACTCTGGCCGGGTGTTCCCGCAAGGCTCGCACTCTGGTCTCAAAGCCGGGAGAAAAGCGCTTTGGGGTGGGCCTCTCTCAGGGCCCATGGCCCTGAGCCTGGGGACCAGCTAGGGGGTCCACACTCCCAGGCCAGGGCAGAACCACATGCACACGTCTGTTCCTGCCCCCTGCCCCTTCAGAGAGCTCGGCTGAGCCGCAGTCTCTCAGGCAGTTCCCTGGCAGCCCCGGCAGCACTGCCTGGGTGGGAAGGGGGAGAGCCGACCTAGGGGCACTGTGGGCCTCTTGCTCCCCCTGCTGCCCTGAGGCTGCTGGGCCAAAGAGGGCTTGGCTACCTACCCCCTTTCTCCCCTCTTCCCTCTGCCAGAAGGCTCTGCCCCCGGGGCTGTTGCAGTGTGGAGACAGCCCCTGCCAGCACCTCCACTCCCAGTAGGCCTCAGCAGAGGCCTAGGCCCAGGGAACGGCCCAGGCAGGGCTGCGTGGAGGGAGGCGCAAGGGCATGTCTGGACACACTCCCCACAGCCTGTTCCTTCATGGGGCAGTTACACTGGAGGCCAGGAAGGCCTGGGCAGGGCTGGCCAAGAGCAGGGGCATTGCTGGGTTCTGCCTCTGGCCTGTGGGGCCTCTGAGCAGGACCTGCCCTCTCCCTCTGGAAGACCTCCCCGCCTGCGTGCAAATCCCCGTTTGCAAGCACTCTGGCCGGGTGTTCCCGCAAGGCTCGCACTCTGGTCTCAAAGCCGGGAGAAAAGCGCTTTGGGGTGGGCCTCTCTCAGGGCCCATGGCCCTGAGCCTGGGGACCAGCTAGGGGGTCCACACTCCCAGGCCAGGGCAGAACCACATGCACACGTCTGTTCCTGCCCCCTGCCCCTTCAGAGAGCTCGGCTGAGCCGCAGTCTCTCAGGCAGTTCCCTGGCAGCCCCGGCAGCACTGCCTGGGTGGGAAGGGGGAGAGCCGACCTAGGGGCACTGTGGGCCTCTTGCTCCCCCTGCTGCCCTGAGGCTGCTGGGCCAAAGAGGGCTTGGCTACCTACCCCCTTTCTCCCCTCTTCCCTCTGCCAGAAGGCTCTGCCCCCGGGGCTGTTGCAGTGTGGAGACAGCCCCTGCCAGCACCTCCACTCCCAGTAGGCCTCAGCAGAGGCCTAGGCCCAGGGAACGGCCCAGGCAGGGCTGCGTGGAGGGAGGCGCAAGGGCATGTCTGGACACACTCCCCACAGCCTGTTCCTTCATGGGGCAGTTACACTGGAGGCCAGGAAGGCCTGGGCAGGGCTGGCCAAGAGCAGGGGCATTGCTGGGTTCTGCCTCTGGCCTGTGGGGCCTCTGAGCAGGACCTGCCCTCTCCCTCTGGAAGACCTCCCCGCCTGCGTGCAAATCCCCGTTTGCAAGCACTCTGGCCGGGTGTTCCCGCAAGGCTCGCACTCTGGTCTCAAAGCCGGGAGAAAAGCGCTTTGGGGTGGGCCTCTCTCAGGGCCCATGGCCCTGAGCCTGGGGACCAGCTAGGGGGTCCACACTCCCAGGCCAGGGCAGAACCACATGCACACGTCTGTTCCTGCCCCCTGCCCCTTCAGAGAGCTCGGCTGAGCCGCAGTCTCTCAGGCAGTTCCCTGGCAGCCCCGGCAGCACTGCCTGGGTGGGAAGGGGGAGAGCCGACCTAGGGGCACTGTGGGCCTCTTGCTCCCCCTGCTGCCCTGAGGCTGCTGGGCCAAAGAGGGCTTGGCTACCTACCCCCTTTCTCCCCTCTTCCCTCTGCCAGAAGGCTCTGCCCCCGGGGCTGTTGCAGTGTGGAGACAGCCCCTGCCAGCACCTCCACTCCCAGTAGGCCTCAGCAGAGGCCTAGGCCCAGGGAACGGCCCAGGCAGGGCTGCGTGGAGGGAGGCGCAAGGGCATGTCTGGACACACTCCCCACAGCCTGTTCCTTCATGGGGCAGTTACACTGGAGGCCAGGAAGGCCTGGGCAGGGCTGGCCAAGAGCAGGGGCATTGCTGGGTTCTGCCTCTGGCCTGTGGGGCCTCTGAGCAGGACCTGCCCTCTCCCTCTGGAAGACCTCCCCGCCTGCGTGCAAATCCCCGTTTGCAAGCACTCTGGCCGGGTGTTCCCGCAAGGCTCACACTCTGGTCTCAAAGCCGGGAGAAAAGCGCTTTGGGGTGGGCCTCTCTCAGGGCCCATGGCCCTGAGCCTGGGGACCAGCTAGGGGGTCCACACTCCCAGGCCAGGGCAGAACCACATGCACACGTCTGTTCCTGCCCCCTGCCCCTTCAGAGAGCTCGGCTGAGCCGCAGTCTCTCAGGCAGTTCCCTGGCAGCCCCGGCAGCACTGCCTGGGTGGGAAGGGGGAGAGCCGACCTAGGGGCACTGTGGGCCTCTTGCTCCCCCTGCTGCCCTGAGGCTGCTGGGCCAAAGAGGGCTTGGCTACCTACCCCCTTTCTCCCCTCTTCCCTCTGCCAGAAGGCTCTGCCCCCGGGGCTGTTGCAGTGTGGAGACAGCCCCTGCCAGCACCTCCACTCCCAGTAGGCCTCAGCAGAGGCCTAGGCCCAGGGAACGGCCCAGGCAGGGCTGCGTGGAGGGAGGCGCAAGGGCATGTCTGGACACACTCCCCACAGCCTGTTCCTTCATGGGGCAGTTACACTGGAGGCCAGGAAGGCCTGGGCAGGGCTGGCCAAGAGCAGGGGCATTGCTGGGTTCTGCCTCTGGCCTGTGGGGCCTCTGAGCAGGACCTGCCCTCTCCCTCTGGAAGACCTCCCCGCCTGCGTGCAAATCCCCGTTTGCAAGCACTCTGGCCGGGTGTTCCCGCAAGGCTCGCACTCTGGTCTCAAAGCCGGGAGAAAAGCGCTTTGGGGTGGGCCTCTCTCAGGGCCCATGGCCCTGAGCCTGGGGACCAGCTAGGGGGTCCACACTCCCAGGCCAGGGCAGAACCACATGCACACGTCTGTTCCTGCCCCCTGCCCCTTCAGAGAGCTCGGCTGAGCCGCAGTCTCTCAGGCAGTTCCCTGGCAGCCCCGGCAGCACTGCCTGGGTGGGAAGGGGGAGAGCCGACCTAGGGGCACTGTGGGCCTCTTGCTCCCCCTGCTGCCCTGAGGCTGCTGGGCCAAAGAGGGCTTGGCTACCTACCCCCTTTCTCCCCTCTTCCCTCTGCCAGAAGGCTCTGCCCCCGGGGCTGTTGCAGTGTGGAGACAGCCCCTGCCAGCACCTCCACTCCCAGTAGGCCTCAGCAGAGGCCTAGGCCCAGGGAACGGCCCAGGCAGGGCTGCGTGGAGGGAGGCGCAAGGGCATGTCTGGACACACTCCCCACAGCCTGTTCCTTCATGGGGCAGTTACACTGGAGGCCAGGAAGGCCTGGGCAGGGCTGGCCAAGAGCAGGGGCATTGCTGGGTTCTGCCTCTGGCCTGTGGGGCCTCTGAGCAGGACCTGCCCTCTCCCTCTGGAAGACCTCCCCGCCTGCGTGCAAATCCCCGTTTGCAAGCACTCTGGCCGGGTGTTCCCGCAAGGCTCGCACTCTGGTCTCAAAGCCGGGAGAAAAGCGCTTTGGGGTGGGCCTCTCTCAGGGCCCATGGCCCTGAGCCTGGGGACCAGCTAGGGGGTCCACACTCCCAGGCCAGGGCAGAACCACATGCACACGTCTGTTCCTGCCCCCTGCCCCTTCAGAGAGCTCGGCTGAGCCGCAGTCTCTCAGGCAGTTCCCTGGCAGCCCCGGCAGCACTGCCTGGGTGGGAAGGGGGAGAGCCGACCTAGGGGCACTGTGGGCCTCTTGCTCCCCCTGCTGCCCTGAGGCTGCTGGGCCAAAGAGGGCTTGGCTACCTACCCCCTTTCTCCCCTCTTCCCTCTGCCAGAAGGCTCTGCCCCCGGGGCTGTTGCAGTGTGGAGACAGCCCCTGCCAGCACCTCCACTCCCAGTAGGCCTCAGCAGAGGCCTAGGCCCAGGGAACGGCCCAGGCAGGGCTGCGTGGAGGGAGGCGCAAGGGCATGTCTGGACACACTCCCCACAGCCTGTTCCTTCATGGGGCAGTTACACTGGAGGCCAGGAAGGCCTGGGCAGGGCTGGCCAAGAGCAGGGGCATTGCTGGGTTCTGCCTCTGGCCTGTGGGGCCTCTGAGCAGGACCTGCCCTCTCCCTCTGGAAGACCTCCCCGCCTGCGTGCAAATCCCCGTTTGCAAGCACTCTGGCCGGGTGTTCCCGCAAGGCTCGCACTCTGGTCTCAAAGCCGGGAGAAAAGCGCTTTGGTGTGGGTCTCTCTCAGGGCCCATGGCCCTGAGCCTGGGGACCAGCTAGGGGGTCCACACTCCCAGGCCAGGGCAGAACCACATGCACACGTCTGTTCCTGCCCCCTGCCCCTTCAGAGAGCTCGGCTGAGCCGCAGTCTCTCAGGCAGTTCCCTGGCAGCCCCGGCAGCACTGCCTGGGTGGGAAGGGGGAGAGCCGACCTAGGGGCACTGTGGGCCTCTTGCTCCCCCTGCTGCCCTGAGGCTGCTGGGCCAAAGAGGGCTTGGCTACCTACCCCCTTTCTCCCCTCTTCCCTCTGCCAGAAGGCTCTGCCCCCGGGGCTGTTGCAGTGTGGAGACAGCCCCTGCCAGCACCTCCACTCCCAGTAGGCCTCAGCAGAGGCCTAGGCCCAGGGAACGGCCCAGGCAGGGCTGCGTGGAGGGAGGCGCAAGGGCATGTCTGGACACACTCCCCACAGCCTGTTCCTTCATGGGGCAGTTACACTGGAGGCCAGGAAGGCCTGGGCAGGGCTGGCCAAGAGCAGGGGCATTGCTGGGTTCTGCCTCTGGCCTGTGGGGCCTCTGAGCAGGACCTGCCCTCTCCCTCTGGAAGACCTCCCCGCCTGCGTGCAAATCCCCGTTTGCAAGCACTCTGGCCAGGTGTTCCCGCAAGGCTCGCACTCTGGTCTCAAAGCCGGGAGAAAAGCGCTTTGGGGTGGGCCTCTCTCAGGGCCCATGGCCCTGAGCCTGGGGACCAGCTAGGGGGTCCACACTCCCAGGCCAGGGCAGAACCACATGCACACGTCTGTTCCTGCCCCCTGCCCCTTCAGAGAGCTCGGCTGAGCCGCAGTCTCTCAGGCAGTTCCCTGGCAGCCCCGGCAGCACTGCCTGGGTGGGAAGGGGGAGAGCCGACCTAGGGGCACTGTGGGCCTCTTGCTCCCCCTGCTGCCCTGAGGCTGCTGGGCCAAAGAGGGCTTGGCTACCTACCCCCTTTCTCCCCTCTTCCCTCTGCCAGAAGGCTCTGCCCCCGGGGCTGTTGCAGTGTGGAGACAGCCCCTGCCAGCACCTCCACTCCCAGTAGGCCTCAGCAGAGGCCTAGGCCCAGGGAACGGCCCAGGCAGGGCTGCGTGGAGGGAGGCGCAAGGGCATGTCTGGACACACTCCCCACAGCCTGTTCCTTCATGGGGCAGTTACACTGGAGGCCAGGAAGGCCTGGGCAGGGCTGGCCAAGAGCAGGGGCATTGCTGGGTTCTGCCTCTGGCCTGTGGGGCCTCTGAGCAGGACCTGCCCTCTCCCTCTGGAAGACCTCCCCGCCTGCGTGCAAATCCCCGTTTGCAAGCACTCTGGCCGGGTGTTCCCGCAAGGCTCGCACTCTGGTCTCAAAGCCGGGAGAAAAGCGCTTTGGGGTGGGCCTCTCTCAGGGCCCATGGCCCTGAGCCTGGGGACCAGCTAGGGGGTCCACACTCCCAGGCCAGGGCAGAACCACATGCACACGTCTGTTCCTGCCCCCTGCCCCTTCAGAGAGCTCGGCTGAGCCGCAGTCTCTCAGGCAGTTCCCTGGCAGCCCCGGCAGCACTGCCTGGGTGGGAAGGGGGAGAGCCGACCTAGGGGCACTGTGGGCCTCTTGCTCCCCCTGCTGCCCTGAGGCTGCTGGGCCAAAGAGGGCTTGGCTACCTACCCCCTTTCTCCCCTCTTCCCTCTGCCAGAAGGCTCTGCCCCCGGGGCTGTTGCAGTGTGGAGACAGCCCCTGCCAGCACCTCCACTCCCAGTAGGCCTCAGCAGAGGCCTAGGCCCAGGGAACGGCCCAGGCAGGGCTGCGTGGAGGGAGGCGCAAGGGCATGTCTGGACACACTCCCCACAGCCTGTTCCTTCATGGGGCAGTTACACTGGAGGCCAGGAAGGCCTGGGCAGGGCTGGCCAAGAGCAGGGGCATTGCTGGGTTCTGCCTCTGGCCTGTGGGGCCTCTGAGCAGGACCTGCCCTCTCCCTCTGGAAGACCTCCCCGCCTGCGTGCAAATCCCCGTTTGCAAGCACTCTGACCGGGTGTTCCCGCAAGGCTCGCACTCTGGTCTCAAAGCCGGGAGAAAAGCGCTTTGGGGTGGGCCTCTCTCAGGGCCCATGGCCCTGAGCCTGGGGACCAGCTAGGGGGTCCACACTCCCAGGCCAGGGCAGAACCACATGCACACGTCTGTTCCTGCCCCCTGCCCCTTCAGAGAGCTCGGCTGAGCCGCAGTCTCTCAGGCAGTTCCCTGGCAGCCCCGGCAGCACTGCCTGGGTGGGAAGGGGGAGAGCCGACCTAGGGGCACTGTGGGCCTCTTGCTCCCCCTGCTGCCCTGAGGCTGCTGGGCCAAAGAGGGCTTGGCTACCTACCCCCTTTCTCCCCTCTTCCCTCTGCCAGAAGGCTCTGCCCCCGGGGCTGTTGCAGTGTGGAGACAGCCCCTGCCAGCACCTCCACTCCCAGTAGGCCTCAGCAGAGGCCTAGGCCCAGGGAACGGCCCAGGCAGGGCTGCGTGGAGGGAGGCGCAAGGGCATGTCTGGACACACTCCCCACAGCCTGTTCCTTCATGGGGCAGTTACACTGGAGGCCAGGAAGGCCTGGGCAGGGCTGGCCAAGAGCAGGGGCATTGCTGGGTTCTGCCTCTGGCCTGTGGGGCCTCTGAGCAGGACCTGCCCTCTCCCTCTGGAAGACCTCCCCGCCTGCGTGCAAATCCCCGTTTGCAAGCACTCTGGCCAGGTGTTCCCGCAAGGCTCGCACTCTGGTCTCAAAGCCGGGAGAAAAGCGCTTTGGGGTGGGCCTCTCTCAGGGCCCATGGCCCTGAGCCTGGGGACCAGCTAGGGGGTCCACACTCCCAGGCCAGGGCAGAACCACATGCACACGTCTGTTCCTGCCCCCTGCCCCTTCAGAGAGCTCGGCTGAGCCGCAGTCTCTCAGGCAGTTCCCTGGCAGCCCCGGCAGCACTGCCTGGGTGGGAAGGGGGAGAGCCGACCTAGGGGCACTGTGGGCCTCTTGCTCCCCCTGCTGCCCTGAGGCTGCTGGGCCAAAGAGGGCTTGGCTACCTACCCCCTTTCTCCCCTCTTCCCTCTGCCAGAAGGCTCTGCCCCCGGGGCTGTTGCAGTGTGGAGACAGCCCCTGCCAGCACCTCCACTCCCAGTAGGCCTCAGCAGAGGCCTAGGCCCAGGGAACGGCCCAGGCAGGGCTGCGTGGAGGGAGGCGCAAGGGCATGTCTGGACACACTCCCCACAGCCTGTTCCTTCATGGGGCAGTTACACTGGAGGCCAGGAAGGCCTGGGCAGGGCTGGCCAAGAGCAGGGGCATTGCTGGGTTCTGCCTCTGGCCTGTGGGGCCTCTGAGCAGGACCTGCCCTCTCCCTCTGGAAGACCTCCCCGCCTGCGTGCAAATCCCCGTTTGCAAGCACTCTGGCCGGGTGTTCCCGCAAGGCTCGCACTCTGGTCTCAAAGCCGGGAGAAAAGCGCTTTGGGGTGGGCCTCTCTCAGGGCCCATGGCCCTGAGCCTGGGGACCAGCTAGGGGGTCCACACTCCCAGGCCAGGGCAGAACCACATGCACACGTCTGTTCCTGCCCCCTGCCCCTTCAGAGAGCTCGGCTGAGCCGCAGTCTCTCAGGCAGTTCCCTGGCAGCCCCGGCAGCACTGCCTGGGTGGGAAGGGGGAGAGCCGACCTAGGGGCACTGTGGGCCTCTTGCTCCCCCTGCTGCCCTGAGGCTGCTGGGCCAAAGAGGGCTTGGCTACCTACCCCCTTTCTCCCCTCTTCCCTCTGCCAGAAGGCTCTGCCCCCGGGGCTGTTGCAGTGTGGAGACAGCCCCTGCCAGCACCTCCACTCCCAGTAGGCCTCAGCAGAGGCCTAGGCCCAGGGAACGGCCCAGGCAGGGCTGCGTGGAGGGAGGCGCAAGGGCATGTCTGGACACACTCCCCACAGCCTGTTCCTTCATGGGGCAGTTACACTGGAGGCCAGGAAGGCCTGGGCAGGGCTGGCCAAGAGCAGGGGCATTGCTGGGTTCTGCCTCTGGCCTGTGGGGCCTCTGAGCAGGACCTGCCCTCTCCCTCTGGAAGACCTCCCCGCCTGCGTGCAAATCCCCGTTTGCAAGCACTCTGGCCGGGTGTTCCCGCAAGGCTCGCACTCTGGTCTCAAAGCCGGGAGAAAAGCGCTTTGGTGTGGGTCTCTCTCAGGGCCCATGGCCCTGAGCCTGGGGACCAGCTAGGGGGTCCACACTCCCAGGCCAGGGCAGAACCACATGCACACGTCTGTTCCTGCCCCCTGCCCCTTCAGAGAGCTCGGCTGAGCCGCAGTCTCTCAGGCAGTTCCCTGGCAGCCCCGGCAGCACTGCCTGGGTGGGAAGGGGGAGAGCCGACCTAGGGGCACTGTGGGCCTCTTGCTCCCCCTGCTGCCCTGAGGCTGCTGGGCCAAAGAGGGCTTGGCTACCTACCCCCTTTCTCCCCTCTTCCCTCTGCCAGAAGGCTCTGCCCCCGGGGCTGTTGCAGTGTGGAGACAGCCCCTGCCAGCACCTCCACTCCCAGTAGGCCTCAGCAGAGGCCTAGGCCCAGGGAACGGCCCAGGCAGGGCTGCGTGGAGGGAGGCGCAAGGGCATGTCTGGACACACTCCCCACAGCCTGTTCCTTCATGGGGCAGTTACACTGGAGGCCAGGAAGGCCTGGGCAGGGCTGGCCAAGAGCAGGGGCATTGCTGGGTTCTGCCTCTGGCCTGTGGGGCCTCTGAGCAGGACCTGCCCTCTCCCTCTGGAAGACCTCCCCGCCTGCGTGCAAATCCCCGTTTGCAAGCACTCTGGCCAGGTGTTCCCGCAAGGCTCGCACTCTGGTCTCAAAGCCGGGAGAAAAGCGCTTTGGGGTGGGCCTCTCTCAGGGCCCATGGCCCTGAGCCTGGGGACCAGCTAGGGGGTCCACACTCCCAGGCCAGGGCAGAACCACATGCACACGTCTGTTCCTGCCCCCTGCCCCTTCAGAGAGCTCGGCTGAGCCGCAGTCTCTCAGGCAGTTCCCTGGCAGCCCCGGCAGCACTGCCTGGGTGGGAAGGGGGAGAGCCGACCTAGGGGCACTGTGGGCCTCTTGCTCCCCCTGCTGCCCTGAGGCTGCTGGGCCAAAGAGGGCTTGGCTACCTACCCCCTTTCTCCCCTCTTCCCTCTGCCAGAAGGCTCTGCCCCCGGGGCTGTTGCAGTGTGGAGACAGCCCCTGCCAGCACCTCCACTCCCAGTAGGCCTCAGCAGAGGCCTAGGCCCAGGGAACGGCCCAGGCAGGGCTGCGTGGAGGGAGGCGCAAGGGCATGTCTGGACACACTCCCCACAGCCTGTTCCTTCATGGGGCAGTTACACTGGAGGCCAGGAAGGCCTGGGCAGGGCTGGCCAAGAGCAGGGGCATTGCTGGGTTCTGCCTCTGGCCTGTGGGGCCTCTGAGCAGGACCTGCCCTCTCCCTCTGGAAGACCTCCCCGCCTGCGTGCAAATCCCCGTTTGCAAGCACTCTGGCCGGGTGTTCCCGCAAGGCTCGCACTCTGGTCTCAAAGCCGGGAGAAAAGCGCTTTGGGGTGGGCCTCTCTCAGGGCCCATGGCCCTGAGCCTGGGGACCAGCTAGGGGGTCCACACTCCCAGGCCAGGGCAGAACCACATGCACACGTCTGTTCCTGCCCCCTGCCCCTTCAGAGAGCTCGGCTGAGCCGCAGTCTCTCAGGCAGTTCCCTGGCAGCCCCGGCAGCACTGCCTGGGTGGGAAGGGGGAGAGCCGACCTAGGGGCACTGTGGGCCTCTTGCTCCCCCTGCTGCCCTGAGGCTGCTGGGCCAAAGAGGGCTTGGCTACCTACCCCCTTTCTCCCCTCTTCCCTCTGCCAGAAGGCTCTGCCCCCGGGGCTGTTGCAGTGTGGAGACAGCCCCTGCCAGCACCTCCACTCCCAGTAGGCCTCAGCAGAGGCCTAGGCCCAGGGAACGGCCCAGGCAGGGCTGCGTGGAGGGAGGCGCAAGGGCATGTCTGGACACACTCCCCACAGCCTGTTCCTTCATGGGGCAGTTACACTGGAGGCCAGGAAGGCCTGGGCAGGGCTGGCCAAGAGCAGGGGCATTGCTGGGTTCTGCCTCTGGCCTGTGGGGCCTCTGAGCAGGACCTGCCCTCTCCCTCTGGAAGACCTCCCCGCCTGCGTGCAAATCCCCGTTTGCAAGCACTCTGACCGGGTGTTCCCGCAAGGCTCGCACTCTGGTCTCAAAGCCGGGAGAAAAGCGCTTTGGGGTGGGCCTCTCTCAGGGCCCATGGCCCTGAGCCTGGGGACCAGCTAGGGGGTCCACACTCCCAGGCCAGGGCAGAACCACATGCACACGTCTGTTCCTGCCCCCTGCCCCTTCAGAGAGCTCGGCTGAGCCGCAGTCTCTCAGGCAGTTCCCTGGCAGCCCCGGCAGCACTGCCTGGGTGGGAAGGGGGAGAGCCGACCTAGGGGCACTGTGGGCCTCTTGCTCCCCCTGCTGCCCTGAGGCTGCTGGGCCAAAGAGGGCTTGGCTACCTACCCCCTTTCTCCCCTCTTCCCTCTGCCAGAAGGCTCTGCCCCCGGGGCTGTTGCAGTGTGGAGACAGCCCCTGCCAGCACCTCCACTCCCAGTAGGCCTCAGCAGAGGCCTAGGCCCAGGGAACGGCCCAGGCAGGGCTGCGTGGAGGGAGGCGCAAGGGCATGTCTGGACACACTCCCCACAGCCTGTTCCTTCATGGGGCAGTTACACTGGAGGCCAGGAAGGCCTGGGCAGGGCTGGCCAAGAGCAGGGGCATTGCTGGGTTCTGCCTCTGGCCTGTGGGGCCTCTGAGCAGGACCTGCCCTCTCCCTCTGGAAGACCTCCCCGCCTGCGTGCAAATCCCCGTTTGCAAGCACTCTGGCCAGGTGTTCCCGCAAGGCTCGCACTCTGGTCTCAAAGCCGGGAGAAAAGCGCTTTGGGGTGGGCCTCTCTCAGGGCCCATGGCCCTGAGCCTGGGGACCAGCTAGGGGGTCCACACTCCCAGGCCAGGGCAGAACCACATGCACACGTCTGTTCCTGCCCCCTGCCCCTTCAGAGAGCTCGGCTGAGCCGCAGTCTCTCAGGCAGTTCCCTGGCAGCCCCGGCAGCACTGCCTGGGTGGGAAGGGGGAGAGCCGACCTAGGGGCACTGTGGGCCTCTTGCTCCCCCTGCTGCCCTGAGGCTGCTGGGCCAAAGAGGGCTTGGCTACCTACCCCCTTTCTCCCCTCTTCCCTCTGCCAGAAGGCTCTGCCCCCGGGGCTGTTGCAGTGTGGAGACAGCCCCTGCCAGCACCTCCACTCCCAGTAGGCCTCAGCAGAGGCCTAGGCCCAGGGAACGGCCCAGGCAGGGCTGCGTGGAGGGAGGCGCAAGGGCATGTCTGGACACACTCCCCACAGCCTGTTCCTTCATGGGGCAGTTACACTGGAGGCCAGGAAGGCCTGGGCAGGGCTGGCCAAGAGCAGGGGCATTGCTGGGTTCTGCCTCTGGCCTGTGGGGCCTCTGAGCAGGACCTGCCCTCTCCCTCTGGAAGACCTCCCCGCCTGCGTGCAAATCCCCGTTTGCAAGCACTCTGGCCGGGTGTTCCCGCAAGGCTCGCACTCTGGTCTCAAAGCCGGGAGAAAAGCGCTTTGGGGTGGGCCTCTCTCAGGGCCCATGGCCCTGAGCCTGGGGACCAGCTAGGGGGTCCACACTCCCAGGCCAGGGCAGAACCACATGCACACGTCTGTTCCTGCCCCCTGCCCCTTCAGGGAGCTCGGCTGAGCCGCAGTCTCTCAGGCAGTTCCCTGGCAGCCCCGGCAGCACTGCCTGGGTGGGAAGGGGGAGAGCCGACCTAGGGGCACTGTGGGCCTCTTGCTCCCCCTGCTGCCCTGAGGCTGCTGGGCCAAAGAGGGCTTGGCTACCTACCCCCTTTCTCCCCTCTTCCCTCTGCCAGAAGGCTCTGCCCCCGGGGCTGTTGCAGTGTGGAGACAGCCCCTGCCAGCACCTCCACTCCCAGTAGGCCTCAGCAGAGGCCTAGGCCCAGGGAACGGCCCAGGCAGGGCTGCGTGGAGGGAGG
Source organism: Rangifer tarandus platyrhynchus (assembly GCA_949782905.1). Lineage (NCBI taxonomy): Eukaryota > Metazoa > Chordata > Mammalia > Artiodactyla > Cervidae > Rangifer > Rangifer tarandus. The sequence goes on from CATKSN020000969.1 coordinate 94,997, forward strand.
CGCAAGGGCATGTCTGGACACACTCCCCACAGCCTGTTCCTTCATGGGGCAGTTACACTGGAGGCCAGGAAGGCCTGGGCAGGGCTGGCCAAGAGCAGGGGCATTGCTGGGTTCTGCCTCTGGCCTGTGGGGCCTCTGAGCAGGACCTGCCCTCTCCCTCTGGAAGACCTCCCCGCCTGCGTGCAAATCCCCGTTTGCAAGCACTCTGGCCGGGTGTTCCCGCAAGGCTCGCACTCTGGTCTCAAAGCCGGGAGAAAAGCGCTTTGGGGTGGGCCTCTCTCAGGGCCCATGGCCCTGAGCCTGGGGACCAGCTAGGGGGTCCACACTCCCAGGCCAGGGCAGAACCACATGCACACGTCTGTTCCTGCCCCCTGCCCCTTCAGAGAGCTCGGCTGAGCCGCAGTCTCTCAGGCAGTTCCCTGGCAGCCCCGGCAGCACTGCCTGGGTGGGAAGGGGGAGAGCCGACCTAGGGGCACTGTGGGCCTCTTGCTCCCCCTGCTGCCCTGAGGCTGCTGGGCCAAAGAGGGCTTGGCTACCTACCCCCTTTCTCCCCTCTTCCCTCTGCCAGAAGGCTCTGCCCCCGGGGCTGTTGCAGTGTGGAGACAGCCCCTGCCAGCACCTCCACTCCCAGTAGGCCTCAGCAGAGGCCTAGGCCCAGGGAACGGCCCAGGCAGGGCTGCGTGGAGGGAGGCGCAAGGGCATGTCTGGACACACTCCCCACAGCCTGTTCCTTCATGGGGCAGTTACACTGGAGGCCAGGAAGGCCTGGGCAGGGCTGGCCAAGAGCAGGGGCATTGCTGGGTTCTGCCTCTGGCCTGTGGGGCCTCTGAGCAGGACCTGCCCTCTCCCTCTGGAAGACCTCCCCGCCTGCGTGCAAATCCCCGTTTGCAAGCACTCTGGCCGGGTGTTCCCGCAAGGCTCGCACTCTGGTCTCAAAGCCGGGAGAAAAGCGCTTTGGTGTGGGTCTCTCTCAGGGCCCATGGCCCTGAGCCTGGGGACCAGCTAGGGGGTCCACACTCCCAGGCCAGGGCAGAACCACATGCACACGTCTGTTCCTGCCCCCTGCCCCTTCAGAGAGCTCGGCTGAGCCGCAGTCTCTCAGGCAGTTCCCTGGCAGCCCCGGCAGCACTGCCTGGGTGGGAAGGGGGAGAGCCGACCTAGGGGCACTGTGGGCCTCTTGCTCCCCCTGCTGCCCTGAGGCTGCTGGGCCAAAGAGGGCTTGGCTACCTACCCCCTTTCTCCCCTCTTCCCTCTGCCAGAAGGCTCTGCCCCCGGGGCTGTTGCAGTGTGGAGACAGCCCCTGCCAGCACCTCCACTCCCAGTAGGCCTCAGCAGAGGCCTAGGCCCAGGGAACGGCCCAGGCAGGGCTGCGTGGAGGGAGGCGCAAGGGCATGTCTGGACACACTCCCCACAGCCTGTTCCTTCATGGGGCAGTTACACTGGAGGCCAGGAAGGCCTGGGCAGGGCTGGCCAAGAGCAGGGGCATTGCTGGGTTCTGCCTCTGGCCTGTGGGGCCTCTGAGCAGGACCTGCCCTCTCCCTCTGGAAGACCTCCCCGCCTGCGTGCAAATCCCCGTTTGCAAGCACTCTGGCCGGGTGTTCCCGCAAGGCTCGCACTCTGGTCTCAAAGCCGGGAGAAAAGCGCTTTGGGGTGGGCCTCTCTCAGGGCCCATGGCCCTGAGCCTGGGGACCAGCTAGGGGGTCCACACTCCCAGGCCAGGGCAGAACCACATGCACACGTCTGTTCCTGCCCCCTGCCCCTTCAGAGAGCTCGGCTGAGCCGCAGTCTCTCAGGCAGTTCCCTGGCAGCCCCGGCAGCACTGCCTGGGTGGGAAGGGGGAGAGCCGACCTAGGGGCACTGTGGGCCTCTTGCTCCCCCTGCTGCCCTGAGGCTGCTGGGCCAAAGAGGGCTTGGCTACCTACCCCCTTTCTCCCCTCTTCCCTCTGCCAGAAGGCTCTGCCCCCGGGGCTGTTGCAGTGTGGAGACAGCCCCTGCCAGCACCTCCACTCCCAGTAGGCCTCAGCAGAGGCCTAGGCCCAGGGAACGGCCCAGGCAGGGCTGCGTGGAGGGAGGCGCAAGGGCATGTCTGGACACACTCCCCACAGCCTGTTCCTTCATGGGGCAGTTACACTGGAGGCCAGGAAGGCCTGGGCAGGGCTGGCCAAGAGCAGGGGCATTGCTGGGTTCTGCCTCTGGCCTGTGGGGCCTCTGAGCAGGACCTGCCCTCTCCCTCTGGAAGACCTCCCCGCCTGCGTGCAAATCCCCGTTTGCAAGCACTCTGGCCGGGTGTTCCCGCAAGGCTCGCACTCTGGTCTCAAAGCCGGGAGAAAAGCGCTTTGGGGTGGGCCTCTCTCAGGGCCCATGGCCCTGAGCCTGGGGACCAGCTAGGGGGTCCACACTCCCAGGCCAGGGCAGAACCACATGCACACGTCTGTTCCTGCCCCCTGCCCCTTCAGAGAGCTCGGCTGAGCCGCAGTCTCTCAGGCAGTTCCCTGGCAGCCCCGGCAGCACTGCCTGGGTGGGAAGGGGGAGAGCCGACCTAGGGGCACTGTGGGCCTCTTGCTCCCCCTGCTGCCCTGAGGCTGCTGGGCCAAAGAGGGCTTGGCTACCTACCCCCTTTCTCCCCTCTTCCCTCTGCCAGAAGGCTCTGCCCCCGGGGCTGTTGCAGTGTGGAGACAGCCCCTGCCAGCACCTCCACTCCCAGTAGGCCTCAGCAGAGGCCTAGGCCCAGGGAACGGCCCAGGCAGGGCTGCGTGGAGGGAGGCGCAAGGGCATGTCTGGACACACTCCCCACAGCCTGTTCCTTCATGGGGCAGTTACACTGGAGGCCAGGAAGGCCTGGGCAGGGCTGGCCAAGAGCAGGGGCATTGCTGGGTTCTGCCTCTGGCCTGTGGGGCCTCTGAGCAGGACCTGCCCTCTCCCTCTGGAAGACCTCCCCGCCTGCGTGCAAATCCCCGTTTGCAAGCACTCTGGCCGGGTGTTCCCGCAAGGCTCGCACTCTGGTCTCAAAGCCGGGAGAAAAGCGCTTTGGGGTGGGCCTCTCTCAGGGCCCATGGCCCTGAGCCTGGGGACCAGCTAGGGGGTCCACACTCCCAGGCCAGGGCAGAACCACATGCACACGTCTGTTCCTGCCCCCTGCCCCTTCAGAGAGCTCGGCTGAGCCGCAGTCTCTCAGGCAGTTCCCTGGCAGCCCCGGCAGCACTGCCTGGGTGGGAAGGGGGAGAGCCGACCTAGGGGCACTGTGGGCCTCTTGCTCCCCCTGCTGCCCTGAGGCTGCTGGGCCAAAGAGGGCTTGGCTACCTACCCCCTTTCTCCCCTCTTCCCTCTGCCAGAAGGCTCTGCCCCCGGGGCTGTTGCAGTGTGGAGACAGCCCCTGCCAGCACCTCCACTCCCAGTAGGCCTCAGCAGAGGCCTAGGCCCAGGGAACGGCCCAGGCAGGGCTGCGTGGAGGGAGGCGCAAGGGCATGTCTGGACACACTCCCCACAGCCTGTTCCTTCATGGGGCAGTTACACTGGAGGCCAGGAAGGCCTGGGCAGGGCTGGCCAAGAGCAGGGGCATTGCTGGGTTCTGCCTCTGGCCTGTGGGGCCTCTGAGCAGGACCTGCCCTCTCCCTCTGGAAGACCTCCCCGCCTGCGTGCAAATCCCCGTTTGCAAGCACTCTGGCCGGGTGTTCCCGCAAGGCTCGCACTCTGGTCTCAAAGCCGGGAGAAAAGCGCTTTGGGGTGGGCCTCTCTCAGGGCCCATGGCCCTGAGCCTGGGGACCAGCTAGGGGGTCCACACTCCCAGGCCAGGGCAGAACCACATGCACACGTCTGTTCCTGCCCCCTGCCCCTTCAGAGAGCTCGGCTGAGCCGCAGTCTCTCAGGCAGTTCCCTGGCAGCCCCGGCAGCACTGCCTGGGTGGGAAGGGGGAGAGCCGACCTAGGGGCACTGTGGGCCTCTTGCTCCCCCTGCTGCCCTGAGGCTGCTGGGCCAAAGAGGGCTTGGCTACCTACCCCCTTTCTCCCCTCTTCCCTCTGCCAGAAGGCTCTGCCCCCGGGGCTGTTGCAGTGTGGAGACAGCCCCTGCCAGCACCTCCACTCCCAGTAGGCCTCAGCAGAGGCCTAGGCCCAGGGAACGGCCCAGGCAGGGCTGCGTGGAGGGAGGCGCAAGGGCATGTCTGGACACACTCCCCACAGCCTGTTCCTTCATGGGGCAGTTACACTGGAGGCCAGGAAGGCCTGGGCAGGGCTGGCCAAGAGCAGGGGCATTGCTGGGTTCTGCCTCTGGCCTGTGGGGCCTCTGAGCAGGACCTGCCCTCTCCCTCTGGAAGACCTCCCCGCCTGCGTGCAAATCCCCGTTTGCAAGCACTCTGGCCGGGTGTTCCCGCAAGGCTCGCACTCTGGTCTCAAAGCCGGGAGAAAAGCGCTTTGGGGTGGGCCTCTCTCAGGGCCCATGGCCCTGAGCCTGGGGACCAGCTAGGGGGTCCACACTCCCAGGCCAGGGCAGAACCACATGCACACGTCTGTTCCTGCCCCCTGCCCCTTCAGAGAGCTCGGCTGAGCCGCAGTCTCTCAGGCAGTTCCCTGGCAGCCCCGGCAGCACTGCCTGGGTGGGAAGGGGGAGAGCCGACCTAGGGGCACTGTGGGCCTCTTGCTCCCCCTGCTGCCCTGAGGCTGCTGGGCCAAAGAGGGCTTGGCTACCTACCCCCTTTCTCCCCTCTTCCCTCTGCCAGAAGGCTCTGCCCCCGGGGCTGTTGCAGTGTGGAGACAGCCCCTGCCAGCACCTCCACTCCCAGTAGGCCTCAGCAGAGGCCTAGGCCCAGGGAACGGCCCAGGCAGGGCTGCGTGGAGGGAGGCGCAAGGGCATGTCTGGACACACTCCCCACAGCCTGTTCCTTCATGGGGCAGTTACACTGGAGGCCAGGAAGGCCTGGGCAGGGCTGGCCAAGAGCAGGGGCATTGCTGGGTTCTGCCTCTGGCCTGTGGGGCCTCTGAGCAGGACCTGCCCTCTCCCTCTGGAAGACCTCCCCGCCTGCGTGCAAATCCCCGTTTGCAAGCACTCTGGCCGGGTGTTCCCGCAAGGCTCGCACTCTGGTCTCAAAGCCGGGAGAAAAGCGCTTTGGGGTGGGCCTCTCTCAGGGCCCATGGCCCTGAGCCTGGGGACCAGCTAGGGGGTCCACACTCCCAGGCCAGGGCAGAACCACATGCACACGTCTGTTCCTGCCCCCTGCCCCTTCAGAGAGCTCGGCTGAGCCGCAGTCTCTCAGGCAGTTCCCTGGCAGCCCCGGCAGCACTGCCTGGGTGGGAAGGGGGAGAGCCGACCTAGGGGCACTGTGGGCCTCTTGCTCCCCCTGCTGCCCTGAGGCTGCTGGGCCAAAGAGGGCTTGGCTACCTACCCCCTTTCTCCCCTCTTCCCTCTGCCAGAAGGCTCTGCCCCCGGGGCTGTTGCAGTGTGGAGACAGCCCCTGCCAGCACCTCCACTCCCAGTAGGCCTCAGCAGAGGCCTAGGCCCAGGGAACGGCCCAGGCAGGGCTGCGTGGAGGGAGGCGCAAGGGCATGTCTGGACACACTCCCCACAGCCTGTTCCTTCATGGGGCAGTTACACTGGAGGCCAGGAAGGCCTGGGCAGGGCTGGCCAAGAGCAGGGGCATTGCTGGGTTCTGCCTCTGGCCTGTGGGGCCTCTGAGCAGGACCTGCCCTCTCCCTCTGGAAGACCTCCCCGCCTGCGTGCAAATCCCCGTTTGCAAGCACTCTGGCCGGGTGTTCCCGCAAGGCTCGCACTCTGGTCTCAAAGCCGGGAGAAAAGCGCTTTGGGGTGGGCCTCTCTCAGGGCCCATGGCCCTGAGCCTGGGGACCAGCTAGGGGGTCCACACTCCCAGGCCAGGGCAGAACCACATGCACACGTCTGTTCCTGCCCCCTGCCCCTTCAGAGAGCTCGGCTGAGCCGCAGTCTCTCAGGCAGTTCCCTGGCAGCCCCGGCAGCACTGCCTGGGTGGGAAGGGGGAGAGCCGACCTAGGGGCACTGTGGGCCTCTTGCTCCCCCTGCTGCCCTGAGGCTGCTGGGCCAAAGAGGGCTTGGCTACCTACCCCCTTTCTCCCCTCTTCCCTCTGCCAGAAGGCTCTGCCCCCGGGGCTGTTGCAGTGTGGAGACAGCCCCTGCCAGCACCTCCACTCCCAGTAGGCCTCAGCAGAGGCCTAGGCCCAGGGAACGGCCCAGGCAGGGCTGCGTGGAGGGAGGCGCAAGGGCATGTCTGGACACACTCCCCACAGCCTGTTCCTTCATGGGGCAGTTACACTGGAGGCCAGGAAGGCCTGGGCAGGGCTGGCCAAGAGCAGGGGCATTGCTGGGTTCTGCCTCTGGCCTGTGGGGCCTCTGAGCAGGACCTGCCCTCTCCCTCTGGAAGACCTCCCCGCCTGCGTGCAAATCCCCGTTTGCAAGCACTCTGGCCGGGTGTTCCCGCAAGGCTCGCACTCTGGTCTCAAAGCCGGGAGAAAAGCGCTTTGGGGTGGGCCTCTCTCAGGGCCCATGGCCCTGAGCCTGGGGACCAGCTAGGGGGTCCACACTCCCAGGCCAGGGCAGAACCACATGCACACGTCTGTTCCTGCCCCCTGCCCCTTCAGAGAGCTCGGCTGAGCCGCAGTCTCTCAGGCAGTTCCCTGGCAGCCCCGGCAGCACTGCCTGGGTGGGAAGGGGGAGAGCCGACCTAGGGGCACTGTGGGCCTCTTGCTCCCCCTGCTGCCCTGAGGCTGCTGGGCCAAAGAGGGCTTGGCTACCTACCCCCTTTCTCCCCTCTTCCCTCTGCCAGAAGGCTCTGCCCCCGGGGCTGTTGCAGTGTGGAGACAGCCCCTGCCAGCACCTCCACTCCCAGTAGGCCTCAGCAGAGGCCTAGGCCCAGGGAACGGCCCAGGCAGGGCTGCGTGGAGGGAGGCGCAAGGGCATGTCTGGACACACTCCCCACAGCCTGTTCCTTCATGGGGCAGTTACACTGGAGGCCAGGAAGGCCTGGGCAGGGCTGGCCAAGAGCAGGGGCATTGCTGGGTTCTGCCTCTGGCCTGTGGGGCCTCTGAGCAGGACCTGCCCTCTCCCTCTGGAAGACCTCCCCGCCTGCGTGCAAATCCCCGTTTGCAAGCACTCTGACCGGGTGTTCCCGCAAGGCTCGCACTCTGGTCTCAAAGCCGGGAGAAAAGCGCTTTGGGGTGGGCCTCTCTCAGGGCCCATGGCCCTGAGCCTGGGGACCAGCTAGGGGGTCCACACTCAAAGGCCAGGGCAGAACCACATGCACACGTCTGTTCCTGCCCCCTGCCCCTTCAGAGAGCTCGGCTGAGCCGCAGTCTCTCAGGCAGTTCCCTGGCAGCCCCGGCAGCACTGCCTGGGTGGGAAGGGGGAGAGCCGACCTAGGGGCACTGTGGGCCTCTTGCTCCCCCTGCTGCCCTGAGGCTGCTGGGCCAAAGAGGGCTTGGCTACCTACCCCCTTTCTCCCCTCTTCCCTCTGCCAGAAGGCTCTGCCCCCGGGGCTGTTGCAGTGTGGAGACAGCCCCTGCCAGCACCTCCACTCCCAGTAGGCCTCAGCAGAGGCCTAGGCCCAGGGAACGGCCCAGGCAGGGCTGCGTGGAGGGAGGCGCAAGGGCATGTCTGGACACACTCCCCACAGCCTGTTCCTTCATGGGGCAGTTACACTGGAGGCCAGGAAGGCCTGGGCAGGGCTGGCCAAGAGCAGGGGCATTGCTGGGTTCTGCCTCTGGCCTGTGGGGCCTCTGAGCAGGACCTGCCCTCTCCCTCTGGAAGACCTCCCCGCCTGCGTGCAAATCCCCGTTTGCAAGCACTCTGGCCAGGTGTTCCCGCAAGGCTCGCACTCTGGTCTCAAAGCCGGGAGAAAAGCGCTTTGGGGTGGGCCTCTCTCAGGGCCCATGGCCCTGAGCCTGGGGACCAGCTAAGGGGTCCACACTCCCAGGCCAGGGCAGAACCACATGCACACGTCTGTTCCTGCCCCCTGCCCCTTCAGAGAGCTCGGCTGAGCCGCAGTCTCTCAGGCAGTTCCCTGGCAGCCCCGGCAGCACTGCCTGGGTGGGAAGGGGGAGAGCCGACCTAGGGGCACTGTGGGCCTCTTGCTCCCCCTGCTGCCCTGAGGCTGCTGGGCCAAAGAGGGCTTGGCTACCTACCCCCTTTCTCCCCTCTTCCCTCTGCCAGAAGGCTCTGCCCCCGGGGCTGTTGCAGTGTGGAGACAGCCCCTGCCAGCACCTCCACTCCCAGTAGGCCTCAGCAGAGGCCTAGGCCCAGGGAACGGCCCAGGCAGGGCTGCGTGGAGGGAGGCGCAAGGGCATGTCTGGACACACTCCCCACAGCCTGTTCCTTCATGGGGCAGTTACACTGGAGGCCAGGAAGGCCTGGGCAGGGCTGGCCAAGAGCAGGGGCATTGCTGGGTTCTGCCTCTGGCCTGTGGGGCCTCTGAGCAGGACCTGCCCTCTCCCTCTGGAAGACCTCCCCGCCTGCGTGCAAATCCCCGTTTGCAAGCACTCTGGCCGGGTGTTCCCGCAAGGCTCGCACTCTGGTCTCAAAGCCGGGAGAAAAGCGCTTTGGGGTGGGCCTCTCTCAGGGCCCATGGCCCTGAGCCTGGGGACCAGCTAGGGGGTCCACACTCCCAGGCCAGGGCAGAACCACATGCACACGTCTGTTCCTGCCCCCTGCCCCTTCAGGGAGCTCGGCTGAGCCGCAGTCTCTCAGGCAGTTCCCTGGCAGCCCCGGCAGCACTGCCTGGGTGGGAAGGGGGAGAGCCGACCTAGGGGCACTGTGGGCCTCTTGCTCCCCCTGCTGCCCTGAGGCTGCTGGGCCAAAGAGGGCTTGGCTACCTACCCCCTTTCTCCCCTCTTCCCTCTGCCAGAAGGCTCTGCCCCCGGGGCTGTTGCAGTGTGGAGACAGCCCCTGCCAGCACCTCCACTCCCAGTAGGCCTCAGCAGAGGCCTAGGCCCAGGGAACGGCCCAGGCAGGGCTGCGTGGAGGGAGGCGCAAGGGCATGTCTGGACACACTCCCCACAGCCTGTTCCTTCATGGGGCAGTTACACTGGAGGCCAGGAAGGCCTGGGCAGGGCTGGCCAAGAGCAGGGGCATTGCTGGGTTCTGCCTCTGGCCTGTGGGGCCTCTGAGCAGGACCTGCCCTCTCCCTCTGGAAGACCTCCCCGCCTGCGTGCAAATCCCCGTTTGCAAGCACTCTGACCGGGTGTTCCCGCAAGGCTCGCACTCTGGTCTCAAAGCCGGGAGAAAAGCGCTTTGGGGTGGGCCTCTCTCAGGGCCCATGGCCCTGAGCCTGGGGACCAGCTAGGGGGTCCACACTCCCAGGCCAGGGCAGAACCACATGCACACGTCTGTTCCTGCCCCCTGCCCCTTCAGAGAGCTCGGCTGAGCCGCAGTCTCTCAGGCAGTTCCCTGGCAGCCCCGGCAGCACTGCCTGGGTGGGAAGGGGGAGAGCCGACCTAGGGGCACTGTGGGCCTCTTGCTCCCCCTGCTGCCCTGAGGCTGCTGGGCCAAAGAGGGCTTGGCTACCTACCCCCTTTCTCCCCTCTTCCCTCTGCCAGAAGGCTCTGCCCCCGGGGCTGTTGCAGTGTGGAGACAGCCCCTGCCAGCACCTCCACTCCCAGTAGGCCTCAGCAGAGGCCTAGGCCCAGGGAACGGCCCAGGCAGGGCTGCGTGGAGGGAGGCGCAAGGGCATGTCTGGACACACTCCCCACAGCCTGTTCCTTCATGGGGCAGTTACACTGGAGGCCAGGAAGGCCTGGGCAGGGCTGGCCAAGAGCAGGGGCATTGCTGGGTTCTGCCTCTGGCCTGTGGGGCCTCTGAGCAGGACCTGCCCTCTCCCTCTGGAAGACCTCCCCGCCTGCGTGCAAATCCCCGTTTGCAAGCACTCTGGCCGGGTGTTCCCGCAAGGCTCGCACTCTGGTCTCAAAGCCGGGAGAAAAGCGCTTTGGGGTGGGCCTCTCTCAGGGCCCATGGCCCTGAGCCTGGGGACCAGCTAGGGGGTCCACACTCCCAGGCCAGGGCAGAACCACATGCACACGTCTGTTCCTGCCCCCTGCCCCTTCAGAGAGCTCGGCTGAGCCGCAGTCTCTCAGGCAGTTCCCTGGCAGCCCCGGCAGCACTGCCTGGGTGGGAAGGGGGAGAGCCGACCTAGGGGCACTGTGGGCCTCTTGCTCCCCCTGCTGCCCTGAGGCTGCTGGGCCAAAGAGGGCTTGGCTACCTACCCCCTTTCTCCCCTCTTCCCTCTGCCAGAAGGCTCTGCCCCCGGGGCTGTTGCAGTGTGGAGACAGCCCCTGCCAGCACCTCCACTCCCAGTAGGCCTCAGCAGAGGCCTAGGCCCAGGGAACGGCCCAGGCAGGGCTGCGTGGAGGGAGGCGCAAGGGCATGTCTGGACACACTCCCCACAGCCTGTTCCTTCATGGGGCAGTTACACTGGAGGCCAGGAAGGCCTGGGCAGGGCTGGCCAAGAGCAGGGGCATTGCTGGGTTCTGCCTCTGGCCTGTGGGGCCTCTGAGCAGGACCTGCCCTCTCCCTCTGGAAGACCTCCCCGCCTGCGTGCAAATCCCCGTTTGCAAGCACTCTGGCCGGGTGTTCCCGCAAGGCTCGCACTCTGGTCTCAAAGCCGGGAGAAAAGCGCTTTGGGGTGGGCCTCTCTCAGGGCCCATGGCCCTGAGCCTGGGGACCAGCTAGGGGGTCCACACTCCCAGGCCAGGGCAGAACCACATGCACACGTCTGTTCCTGCCCCCTGCCCCTTCAGAGAGCTCGGCTGAGCCGCAGTCTCTCAGGCAGTTCCCTGGCAGCCCCGGCAGCACTGCCTGGGTGGGAAGGGGGAGAGCCGACCTAGGGGCACTGTGGGCCTCTTGCTCCCCCTGCTGCCCTGAGGCTGCTGGGCCAAAGAGGGCTTGGCTACCTACCCCCTTTCTCCCCTCTTCCCTCTGCCAGAAGGCTCTGCCCCCGGGGCTGTTGCAGTGTGGAGACAGCCCCTGCCAGCACCTCCACTCCCAGTAGGCCTCAGCAGAGGCCTAGGCCCAGGGAACGGCCCAGGCAGGGCTGCGTGGAGGGAGGCGCAAGGGCATGTCTGGACACACTCCCCACAGCCTGTTCCTTCATGGGGCAGTTACACTGGAGGCCAGGAAGGCCTGGGCAGGGCTGGCCAAGAGCAGGGGCATTGCTGGGTTCTGCCTCTGGCCTGTGGGGCCTCTGAGCAGGACCTGCCCTCTCCCTCTGGAAGACCTCCCCGCCTGCGTGCAAATCCCCGTTTGCAAGCACTCTGGCCAGGTGTTCCCGCAAGGCTCGCACTCTGGTCTCAAAGCCGGGAGAAAAGCGCTTTGGGGTGGGCCTCTCTCAGGGCCCATGGCCCTGAGCCTGGGGACCAGCTAGGGGGTCCACACTCCCAGGCCAGGGCAGAACCACATGCACACGTCTGTTCCTGCCCCCTGCCCCTTCAGAGAGCTCGGCTGAGCCGCAGTCTCTCAGGCAGTTCCCTGGCAGCCCCGGCAGCACTGCCTGGGTGGGAAGGGGGAGAGCCGACCTAGGGGCACTGTGGGCCTCTTGCTCCCCCTGCTGCCCTGAGGCTGCTGGGCCAAAGAGGGCTTGGCTACCTACCCCCTTTCTCCCCTCTTCCCTCTGCCAGAAGGCTCTGCCCCCGGGGCTGTTGCAGTGTGGAGACAGCCCCTGCCAGCACCTCCACTCCCAGTAGGCCTCAGCAGAGGCCTAGGCCCAGGGAACGGCCCAGGCAGGGCTGCGTGGAGGGAGGCGCAAGGGCATGTCTGGACACACTCCCCACAGCCTGTTCCTTCATGGGGCAGTTACACTGGAGGCCAGGAAGGCCTGGGCAGGGCTGGCCAAGAGCAGGGGCATTGCTGGGTTCTGCCTCTGGCCTGTGGGGCCTCTGAGCAGGACCTGCCCTCTCCCTCTGGAAGACCTCCCCGCCTGCGTGCAAATCCCCGTTTGCAAGCACTCTGGCCGGGTGTTCCCGCAAGGCTCGCACTCTGGTCTCAAAGCCGGGAGAAAAGCGCTTTGGGGTGGGCCTCTCTCAGGGCCCATGGCCCTGAGCCTGGGGACCAGCTAGGGGGTCCACACTCCCAGGCCAGGGCAGAACCACATGCACACGTCTGTTCCTGCCCCCTGCCCCTTCAGAGAGCTCGGCTAAGCCGCAGTCTCTCAGGCAGTTCCCTGGCAGCCCCGGCAGCACTGCCTGGGTGGGAAGGGGGAGAGCCGACCTAGGGGCACTGTGGGCCTCTTGCTCCCCCTGCTGCCCTGAGGCTGCTGGGCCAAAGAGGGCTTGGCTACCTACCCCCTTTCTCCCCTCTTCCCTCTGCCAGAAGGCTCTGCCCCCGGGGCTGTTGCAGTGTGGAGACAGCCCCTGCCAGCACCTCCACTCCCAGTAGGCCTCAGCAGAGGCCTAGGCCCAGGGAACGGCCCAGGCAGGGCTGCGTGGAGGGAGGCGCAAGGGCATGTCTGGACACACTCCCCACAGCCTGTTCCTTCATGGGGCAGTTACACTGGAGGCCAGGAAGGCCTGGGCAGGGCTGGCCAAGAGCAGGGGCATTGCTGGGTTCTGCCTCTGGCCTGTGGGGCCTCTGAGCAGGACCTGCCCTCTCCCTCTGGAAGACCTCCCCGCCTGCGTGCAAATCCCCGTTTGCAAGCACTCTGGCCGGGTGTTCCCGCAAGGCTCGCACTCTGGTCTCAAAGCCGGGAGAAAAGCGCTTTGGGGTGGGCCTCTCTCAGGGCCCATGGCCCTGAGCCTGGGGACCAGCTAGGGGGTCCACACTCCCAGGCCAGGGCAGAACCACATGCACACGTCTGTTCCTGCCCCCTGCCCCTTCAGAGAGCTCGGCTGAGCCGCAGTCTCTCAGGCAGTTCCCTGGCAGCCCCGGCAGCACTGCCTGGGTGGGAAGGGGGAGAGCCGACCTAGGGGCACTGTGGGCCTCTTGCTCCCCCTGCTGCCCTGAGGCTGCTGGGCCAAAGAGGGCTTGGCTACCTACCCCCTTTCTCCCCTCTTCCCTCTGCCAGAAGGCTCTGCCCCCGGGGCTGTTGCAGTGTGGAGACAGCCCCTGCCAGCACCTCCACTCCCAGTAGGCCTCAGCAGAGGCCTAGGCCCAGGGAACGGCCCAGGCAGGGCTGCGTGGAGGGAGGCGCAAGGGCATGTCTGGACACACTCCCCACAGCCTGTTCCTTCATGGGGCAGTTACACTGGAGGCCAGGAAGGCCTGGGCAGGGCTGGCCAAGAGCAGGGGCATTGCTGGGTTCTGCCTCTGGCCTGTGGGGCCTCTGAGCAGGACCTGCCCTCTCCCTCTGGAAGACCTCCCCGCCTGCGTGCAAATCCCCGTTTGCAAGCACTCTGGCCGGGTGTTCCCGCAAGGCTCGCACTCTGGTCTCAAAGCCGGGAGAAAAGCGCTTTGGGGTGGGCCTCTCTCAGGGCCCATGGCCCTGAGCCTGGGGACCAGCTAGGGGGTCCACACTCCCAGGCCAGGGCAGAACCACATGCACACGTCTGTTCCTGCCCCCTGCCCCTTCAGAGAGCTCGGCTGAGCCGCAGTCTCTCAGGCAGTTCCCTGGCAGCCCCGGCAGCACTGCCTGGGTGGGAAGGGGGAGAGCCGACCTAGGGGCACTGTGGGCCTCTTGCTCCCCCTGCTGCCCTGAGGCTGCTGGGCCAAAGAGGGCTTGGCTACCTACCCCCTTTCTCCCCTCTTCCCTCTGCCAGAAGGCTCTGCCCCCGGGGCTGTTGCAGTGTGGAGACAGCCCCTGCCAGCACCTCCACTCCCAGTAGGCCTCAGCAGAGGCCTAGGCCCAGGGAACGGCCCAGGCAGGGCTGCGTGGAGGGAGGCGCAAGGGCATGTCTGGACACACTCCCCACAGCCTGTTCCTTCATGGGGCAGTTACACTGGAGGCCAGGAAGGCCTGGGCAGGGCTGGCCAAGAGCAGGGGCATTGCTGGGTTCTGCCTCTGGCCTGTGGGGCCTCTGAGCAGGACCTGCCCTCTCCCTCTGGAAGACCTCCCCGCCTGCGTGCAAATCCCCGTTTGCAAGCACTCTGGCCGGGTGTTCCCGCAAGGCTCGCACTCTGGTCTCAAAGCCGGGAGAAAAGCGCTTTGGGGTGGGCCTCTCTCAGGGCCCATGGCCCTGAGCCTGGGGACCAGCTAGGGGGTCCACACTCCCAGGCCAGGGCAGAACCACATGCACACGTCTGTTCCTGCCCCCTGCCCCTTCAGAGAGCTCGGCTGAGCCGCAGTCTCTCAGGCAGTTCCCTGGCAGCCCCGGCAGCACTGCCTGGGTGGGAAGGGGGAGAGCCGACCTAGGGGCACTGTGGGCCTCTTGCTCCCCCTGCTGCCCTGAGGCTGCTGGGCCAAAGAGGGCTTGGCTACCTACCCCCTTTCTCCCCTCTTCCCTCTGCCAGAAGGCTCTGCCCCCGGGGCTGTTGCAGTGTGGAGACAGCCCCTGCCAGCACCTCCACTCCCAGTAGGCCTCAGCAGAGGCCTAGGCCCAGGGAACGGCCCAGGCAGGGCTGCGTGGAGGGAGGCGCAAGGGCATGTCTGGACACACTCCCCACAGCCTGTTCCTTCATGGGGCAGTTACACTGGAGGCCAGGAAGGCCTGGGCAGGGCTGGCCAAGAGCAGGGGCATTGCTGGGTTCTGCCTCTGGCCTGTGGGGCCTCTGAGCAGGACCTGCCCTCTCCCTCTGGAAGACCTCCCCGCCTGCGTGCAAATCCCCGTTTGCAAGCACTCTGGCCGGGTGTTCCCGCAAGGCTCGCACTCTGGTCTCAAAGCCGGGAGAAAAGCGCTTTGGGGTGGGCCTCTCTCAGGGCCCATGGCCCTGAGCCTGGGGACCAGCTAGGGGGTCCACACTCCCAGGCCAGGGCAGAACCACATGCACACGTCTGTTCCTGCCCCCTGCCCCTTCAGAGAGCTCGGCTGAGCCGCAGTCTCTCAGGCAGTTCCCTGGCAGCCCCGGCAGCACTGCCTGGGTGGGAAGGGGGAGAGCCGACCTAGGGGCACTGTGGGCCTCTTGCTCCCCCTGCTGCCCTGAGGCTGCTGGGCCAAAGAGGGCTTGGCTACCTACCCCCTTTCTCCCCTCTTCCCTCTGCCAGAAGGCTCTGCCCCCGGGGCTGTTGCAGTGTGGAGACAGCCCCTGCCAGCACCTCCACTCCCAGTAGGCCTCAGCAGAGGCCTAGGCCCAGGGAACGGCCCAGGCAGGGCTGCGTGGAGGGAGGCGCAAGGGCATGTCTGGACACACTCCCCACAGCCTGTTCCTTCATGGGGCAGTTACACTGGAGGCCAGGAAGGCCTGGGCAGGGCTGGCCAAGAGCAGGGGCATTGCTGGGTTCTGCCTCTGGCCTGTGGGGCCTCTGAGCAGGACCTGCCCTCTCCCTCTGGAAGACCTCCCCGCCTGCGTGCAAATCCCCGTTTGCAAGCACTCTGACCGGGTGTTCCCGCAAGGCTCGCACTCTGGTCTCAAAGCCGGGAGAAAAGCGCTTTGGGGTGGGCCTCTCTCAGGGCCCATGGCCCTGAGCCTGGGGACCAGCTAGGGGGTCCACACTCCCAGGCCAGGGCAGAACCACATGCACACGTCTGTTCCTGCCCCCTGCCCCTTCAGAGAGCTCGGCTGAGCCGCAGTCTCTCAGGCAGTTCCCTGGCAGCCCCGGCAGCACTGCCTGGGTGGGAAGAGGGAGAGCCGACCTAGGGGCACTGTGGGCCTCTTGCTCCCCCTGCTGCCCTGAGGCTGCTGGGCCAAAGAGGGCTTGGCTACCTACCCCCTTTCTCCCCTCTTCCCTCTGCCAGAAGGCTCTGCCCCCGGGGCTGTTGCAGTGTGGAGACAGCCCCTGCCAGCACCTCCACTCCCAGTAGGCCTCAGCAGAGGCCTAGGCCCAGGGAACGGCCCAGGCAGGGCTGCGTGGAGGGAGGCGCAAGGGCATGTCTGGACACACTCCCCACAGCCTGTTCCTTCATGGGGCAGTTACACTGGAGGCCAGGAAGGCCTGGGCAGGGCTGGCCAAGAGCAGGGGCATTGCTGGGTTCTGCCTCTGGCCTGTGGGGCCTCTGAGCAGGACCTGCCCTCTCCCTCTGGAAGACCTCCCCGCCTGCGTGCAAATCCCCGTTTGCAAGCACTCTGGCCGGGTGTTCCCGCAAGGCTCGCACTCTGGTCTCAAAGCCGGGGGAAAAGCGCTTTGGGGTGGGCCTCTCTCAGGGCCCATGGCCCTGAGCCTGGGGACCAGCTAGGGGGTCCACACTCCCAGGCCAGGGCAGAACCACATGCACACGTCTGTTCCTGCCCCCTGCCCCTTCAGAGAGCTCGGCTGAGCCGCAGTCTCTCAGGCAGTTCCCTGGCAGCCCCGGCAGCACTGCCTGGGTGGGAAGGGGGAGAGCCGACCTAGGGGCACTGTGGGCCTCTTGCTCCCCCTGCTGCCCTGAGGCTGCTGGGCCAAAGAGGGCTTGGCTACCTACCCCCTTTCTCCCCTCTTCCCTCTGCCAGAAGGCTCTGCCCCCGGGGCTGTTGCAGTGTGGAGACAGCCCCTGCCAGCACCTCCACTCCCAGTAGGCCTCAGCAGAGGCCTAGGCCCAGGGAACGGCCCAGGCAGGGCTGCGTGGAGGGAGGCGCAAGGGCATGTCTGGACACACTCCCCACAGCCTGTTCCTTCATGGGGCAGTTACACTGGAGGCCAGGAAGGCCTGGGCAGGGCTGGCCAAGAGCAGGGGCATTGCTGGGTTCTGCCTCTGGCCTGTGGGGCCTCTGAGCAGGACCTGCCCTCTCCCTCTGGAAGACCTCCCCGCCTGCGTGCAAATCCCCGTTTGCAAGCACTCTGGCCGGGTGTTCCCGCAAGGCTCGCACTCTGGTCTCAAAGCCGGGAGAAAAGCGCTTTGGGGTGGGCCTCTCTCAGGGCCCATGGCCCTGAGCCTGGGGACCAGCTAGGGGGTCCACACTCCCAGGCCAGGGCAGAACCACATGCACACGTCTGTTCCTGCCCCCTGCCCCTTCAGAGAGCTCGGCTGAGCCGCAGTCTCTCAGGCAGTTCCCTGGCAGCCCCGGCAGCACTGCCTGGGTGGGAAGGGGGAGAGCCGACCTAGGGGCACTGTGGGCCTCTTGCTCCCCCTGCTGCCCTGAGGCTGCTGGGCCAAAGAGGGCTTGGCTACCTACCCCCTTTCTCCCCTCTTCCCTCTGCCAGAAGGCTCTGCCCCCGGGGCTGTTGCAGTGTGGAGACAGCCCCTGCCAGCACCTCCACTCCCAGTAGGCCTCAGCAGAGGCCTAGGCCCAGGGAACGGCCCAGGCAGGGCTGCGTGGAGGGAGGCGCAAGGGCATGTCTGGACACACTCCCCACAGCCTGTTCCTTCATGGGGCAGTTACACTGGAGGCCAGGAAGGCCTGGGCAGGGCTGGCCAAGAGCAGGGGCATTGCTGGGTTCTGCCTCTGGCCTGTGGGGCCTCTGAGCAGGACCTGCCCTCTCCCTCTGGAAGACCTCCCCGCCTGCGTGCAAATCCCCGTTTGCAAGCACTCTGGCCGGGTGTTCCCGCAAGGCTCGCACTCTGGTCTCAAAGCCGGGGGAAAAGCGCTTTGGGGTGGGCCTCTCTCAGGGCCCATGGCCCTGAGCCTGGGGACCAGCTAGGGGGTCCACACTCCCAGGCCAGGGCAGAACCACATGCACACGTCTGTTCCTGCCCCCTGCCCCTTCAGAGAGCTCGGCTGAGCCGCAGTCTCTCAGGCAGTTCCCTGGCAGCCCCGGCAGCACTGCCTGGGTGGGAAGGGGGAGAGCCGACCTAGGGGCACTGTGGGCCTCTTGCTCCCCCTGCTGCCCTGAGGCTGCTGGGCCAAAGAGGGCTTGGCTACCTACCCCCTTTCTCCCCTCTTCCCTCTGCCAGAAGGCTCTGCCCCCGGGGCTGTTGCAGTGTGGAGACAGCCCCTGCCAGCACCTCCACTCCCAGTAGGCCTCAGCAGAGGCCTAGGCCCAGGGAACGGCCCAGGCAGGGCTGCGTGGAGGGAGGCGCAAGGGCATGTCTGGACACACTCCCCACAGCCTGTTCCTTCATGGGGCAGTTACACTGGAGGCCAGGAAGGCCTGGGCAGGGCTGGCCAAGAGCAGGGGCATTGCTGGGTTCTGCCTCTGGCCTGTGGGGCCTCTGAGCAGGACCTGCCCTCTCCCTCTGGAAGACCTCCCCGCCTGCGTGCAAATCCCCGTTTGCAAGCACTCTGGCCGGGTGTTCCCGCAAGGCTCGCACTCTGGTCTCAAAGCCGGGAGAAAAGCGCTTTGGGGTGGGCCTCTCTCAGGGCCCATGGCCCTGAGCCTGGGGACCAGCTAGGGGGTCCACACTCCCAGGCCAGGGCAGAACCACATGCACACGTCTGTTCCTGCCCCCTGCCCCTTCAGAGAGCTCGGCTGAGCCGCAGTCTCTCAGGCAGTTCCCTGGCAGCCCCGGCAGCACTGCCTGGGTGGGAAGGGGGAGAGCCGACCTAGGGGCACTGTGGGCCTCTTGCTCCCCCTGCTGCCCTGAGGCTGCTGGGCCAAAGAGGGCTTGGCTACCTACCCCCTTTCTCCCCTCTTCCCTCTGCCAGAAGGCTCTGCCCCCGGGGCTGTTGCAGTGTGGAGACAGCCCCTGCCAGCACCTCCACTCCCAGTAGGCCTCAGCAGAGGCCTAGGCCCAGGGAACGGCCCAGGCAGGGCTGCGTGGAGGGAGGCGCAAGGGCATGTCTGGACACACTCCCCACAGCCTGTTCCTTCATGGGGCAGTTACACTGGAGGCCAGGAAGGCCTGGGCAGGGCTGGCCAAGAGCAGGGGCATTGCTGGGTTCTGCCTCTGGCCTGTGGGGCCTCTGAGCAGGACCTGCCCTCTCCCTCTGGAAGACCTCCCCGCCTGCGTGCAAATCCCCGTTTGCAAGCACTCTGGCCGGGTGTTCCCGCAAGGCTCGCACTCTGGTCTCAAAGCCGGGAGAAAAGCGCTTTGGGGTGGGCCTCTCTCAGGGCCCATGGCCCTGAGCCTGGGGACCAGCTAGGGGGTCCACACTCCCAGGCCAGGGCAGAACCACATGCACACGTCTGTTCCTGCCCCCTGCCCCTTCAGGGAGCTCGGCTGAGCCGCAGTCTCTCAGGCAGTTCCCTGGCAGCCCCGGCAGCACTGCCTGGGTGGGAAG
This sequence comes from Rangifer tarandus platyrhynchus, assembly GCA_949782905.1. Classification (NCBI taxonomy): domain Eukaryota; kingdom Metazoa; phylum Chordata; class Mammalia; order Artiodactyla; family Cervidae; genus Rangifer; species Rangifer tarandus. The sequence goes on from CATKSN020000969.1 coordinate 114,107, forward strand.
GGGGAGAGCCGACCTAGGGGCACTGTGGGCCTCTTGCTCCCCCTGCTGCCCTGAGGCTGCTGGGCCAAAGAGGGCTTGGCTACCTACCCCCTTTCTCCCCTCTTCCCTCTGCCAGAAGGCTCTGCCCCCGGGGCTGTTGCAGTGTGGAGACAGCCCCTGCCAGCACCTCCACTCCCAGTAGGCCTCAGCAGAGGCCTAGGCCCAGGGAACGGCCCAGGCAGGGCTGCGTGGAGGGAGGCGCAAGGGCATGTCTGGACACACTCCCCACAGCCTGTTCCTTCATGGGGCAGTTACACTGGAGGCCAGGAAGGCCTGGGCAGGGCTGGCCAAGAGCAGGGGCATTGCTGGGTTCTGCCTCTGGCCTGTGGGGCCTCTGAGCAGGACCTGCCCTCTCCCTCTGGAAGACCTCCCCGCCTGCGTGCAAATCCCCGTTTGCAAGCACTCTGGCCGGGTGTTCCCGCAAGGCTCGCACTCTGGTCTCAAAGCCGGGAGAAAAGCGCTTTGGGGTGGGCCTCTCTCAGGGCCCATGGCCCTGAGCCTGGGGACCAGCTAGGGGGTCCACACTCCCAGGCCAGGGCAGAACCACATGCACACGTCTGTTCCTGCCCCCTGCCCCTTCAGAGAGCTCGGCTGAGCCGCAGTCTCTCAGGCAGTTCCCTGGCAGCCCCGGCAGCACTGCCTGGGTGGGAAGGGGGAGAGCCGACCTAGGGGCACTGTGGGCCTCTTGCTCCCCCTGCTGCCCTGAGGCTGCTGGGCCAAAGAGGGCTTGGCTACCTACCCCCTTTCTCCCCTCTTCCCTCTGCCAGAAGGCTCTGCCCCCGGGGCTGTTGCAGTGTGGAGACAGCCCCTGCCAGCACCTCCACTCCCAGTAGGCCTCAGCAGAGGCCTAGGCCCAGGGAACGGCCCAGGCAGGGCTGCGTGGAGGGAGGCGCAAGGGCATGTCTGGACACACTCCCCACAGCCTGTTCCTTCATGGGGCAGTTACACTGGAGGCCAGGAAGGCCTGGGCAGGGCTGGCCAAGAGCAGGGGCATTGCTGGGTTCTGCCTCTGGCCTGTGGGGCCTCTGAGCAGGACCTGCCCTCTCCCTCTGGAAGACCTCCCCGCCTGCGTGCAAATCCCCGTTTGCAAGCACTCTGGCCGGGTGTTCCCGCAAGGCTCGCACTCTGGTCTCAAAGCCGGGAGAAAAGCGCTTTGGTGTGGGTCTCTCTCAGGGCCCATGGCCCTGAGCCTGGGGACCAGCTAGGGGGTCCACACTCCCAGGCCAGGGCAGAACCACATGCACACGTCTGTTCCTGCCCCCTGCCCCTTCAGAGAGCTCGGCTGAGCCGCAGTCTCTCAGGCAGTTCCCTGGCAGCCCCGGCAGCACTGCCTGGGTGGGAAGGGGGAGAGCCGACCTAGGGGCACTGTGGGCCTCTTGCTCCCCCTGCTGCCCTGAGGCTGCTGGGCCAAAGAGGGCTTGGCTACCTACCCCCTTTCTCCCCTCTTCCCTCTGCCAGAAGGCTCTGCCCCCGGGGCTGTTGCAGTGTGGAGACAGCCCCTGCCAGCACCTCCACTCCCAGTAGGCCTCAGCAGAGGCCTAGGCCCAGGGAACGGCCCAGGCAGGGCTGCGTGGAGGGAGGCGCAAGGGCATGTCTGGACACACTCCCCACAGCCTGTTCCTTCATGGGGCAGTTACACTGGAGGCCAGGAAGGCCTGGGCAGGGCTGGCCAAGAGCAGGGGCATTGCTGGGTTCTGCCTCTGGCCTGTGGGGCCTCTGAGCAGGACCTGCCCTCTCCCTCTGGAAGACCTCCCCGCCTGCGTGCAAATCCCCGTTTGCAAGCACTCTGGCCGGGTGTTCCCGCAAGGCTCGCACTCTGGTCTCAAAGCCGGGAGAAAAGCGCTTTGGGGTGGGCCTCTCTCAGGGCCCATGGCCCTGAGCCTGGGGACCAGCTAGGGGGTCCACACTCCCAGGCCAGGGCAGAACCACATGCACACGTCTGTTCCTGCCCCCTGCCCCTTCAGAGAGCTCGGCTGAGCCGCAGTCTCTCAGGCAGTTCCCTGGCAGCCCCGGCAGCACTGCCTGGGTGGGAAGGGGGAGAGCCGACCTAGGGGCACTGTGGGCCTCTTGCTCCCCCTGCTGCCCTGAGGCTGCTGGGCCAAAGAGGGCTTGGCTACCTACCCCCTTTCTCCCCTCTTCCCTCTGCCAGAAGGCTCTGCCCCCGGGGCTGTTGCAGTGTGGAGACAGCCCCTGCCAGCACCTCCACTCCCAGTAGGCCTCAGCAGAGGCCTAGGCCCAGGGAACGGCCCAGGCAGGGCTGCGTGGAGGGAGGCGCAAGGGCATGTCTGGACACACTCCCCACAGCCTGTTCCTTCATGGGGCAGTTACACTGGAGGCCAGGAAGGCCTGGGCAGGGCTGGCCAAGAGCAGGGGCATTGCTGGGTTCTGCCTCTGGCCTGTGGGGCCTCTGAGCAGGACCTGCCCTCTCCCTCTGGAAGACCTCCCCGCCTGCGTGCAAATCCCCGTTTGCAAGCACTCTGGCCGGGTGTTCCCGCAAGGCTCGCACTCTGGTCTCAAAGCCGGGAGAAAAGCGCTTTGGGGTGGGCCTCTCTCAGGGCCCATGGCCCTGAGCCTGGGGACCAGCTAGGGGGTCCACACTCCCAGGCCAGGGCAGAACCACATGCACACGTCTGTTCCTGCCCCCTGCCCCTTCAGAGAGCTCGGCTGAGCCGCAGTCTCTCAGGCAGTTCCCTGGCAGCCCCGGCAGCACTGCCTGGGTGGGAAGGGGGAGAGCCGACCTAGGGGCACTGTGGGCCTCTTGCTCCCCCTGCTGCCCTGAGGCTGCTGGGCCAAAGAGGGCTTGGCTACCTACCCCCTTTCTCCCCTCTTCCCTCTGCCAGAAGGCTCTGCCCCCGGGGCTGTTGCAGTGTGGAGACAGCCCCTGCCAGCACCTCCACTCCCAGTAGGCCTCAGCAGAGGCCTAGGCCCAGGGAACGGCCCAGGCAGGGCTGCGTGGAGGGAGGCGCAAGGGCATGTCTGGACACACTCCCCACAGCCTGTTCCTTCATGGGGCAGTTACACTGGAGGCCAGGAAGGCCTGGGCAGGGCTGGCCAAGAGCAGGGGCATTGCTGGGTTCTGCCTCTGGCCTGTGGGGCCTCTGAGCAGGACCTGCCCTCTCCCTCTGGAAGACCTCCCCGCCTGCGTGCAAATCCCCGTTTGCAAGCACTCTGGCCGGGTGTTCCCGCAAGGCTCGCACTCTGGTCTCAAAGCCGGGAGAAAAGCGCTTTGGGGTGGGCCTCTCTCAGGGCCCATGGCCCTGAGCCTGGGGACCAGCTAGGGGGTCCACACTCCCAGGCCAGGGCAGAACCACATGCACACGTCTGTTCCTGCCCCCTGCCCCTTCAGAGAGCTCGGCTGAGCCGCAGTCTCTCAGGCAGTTCCCTGGCAGCCCCGGCAGCACTGCCTGGGTGGGAAGGGGGAGAGCCGACCTAGGGGCACTGTGGGCCTCTTGCTCCCCCTGCTGCCCTGAGGCTGCTGGGCCAAAGAGGGCTTGGCTACCTACCCCCTTTCTCCCCTCTTCCCTCTGCCAGAAGGCTCTGCCCCCGGGGCTGTTGCAGTGTGGAGACAGCCCCTGCCAGCACCTCCACTCCCAGTAGGCCTCAGCAGAGGCCTAGGCCCAGGGAACGGCCCAGGCAGGGCTGCGTGGAGGGAGGCGCAAGGGCATGTCTGGACACACTCCCCACAGCCTGTTCCTTCATGGGGCAGTTACACTGGAGGCCAGGAAGGCCTGGGCAGGGCTGGCCAAGAGCAGGGGCATTGCTGGGTTCTGCCTCTGGCCTGTGGGGCCTCTGAGCAGGACCTGCCCTCTCCCTCTGGAAGACCTCCCCGCCTGCGTGCAAATCCCCGTTTGCAAGCACTCTGGCCGGGTGTTCCCGCAAGGCTCGCACTCTGGTCTCAAAGCCGGGAGAAAAGCGCTTTGGGGTGGGCCTCTCTCAGGGCCCATGGCCCTGAGCCTGGGGACCAGCTAGGGGGTCCACACTCCCAGGCCAGGGCAGAACCACATGCACACGTCTGTTCCTGCCCCCTGCCCCTTCAGAGAGCTCGGCTGAGCCGCAGTCTCTCAGGCAGTTCCCTGGCAGCCCCGGCAGCACTGCCTGGGTGGGAAGGGGGAGAGCCGACCTAGGGGCACTGTGGGCCTCTTGCTCCCCCTGCTGCCCTGAGGCTGCTGGGCCAAAGAGGGCTTGGCTACCTACCCCCTTTCTCCCCTCTTCCCTCTGCCAGAAGGCTCTGCCCCCGGGGCTGTTGCAGTGTGGAGACAGCCCCTGCCAGCACCTCCACTCCCAGTAGGCCTCAGCAGAGGCCTAGGCCCAGGGAACGGCCCAGGCAGGGCTGCGTGGAGGGAGGCGCAAGGGCATGTCTGGACACACTCCCCACAGCCTGTTCCTTCATGGGGCAGTTACACTGGAGGCCAGGAAGGCCTGGGCAGGGCTGGCCAAGAGCAGGGGCATTGCTGGGTTCTGCCTCTGGCCTGTGGGGCCTCTGAGCAGGACCTGCCCTCTCCCTCTGGAAGACCTCCCCGCCTGCGTGCAAATCCCCGTTTGCAAGCACTCTGGCCGGGTGTTCCCGCAAGGCTCGCACTCTGGTCTCAAAGCCGGGAGAAAAGCGCTTTGGGGTGGGCCTCTCTCAGGGCCCATGGCCCTGAGCCTGGGGACCAGCTAGGGGGTCCACACTCCCAGGCCAGGGCAGAACCACATGCACACGTCTGTTCCTGCCCCCTGCCCCTTCAGAGAGCTCGGCTGAGCCGCAGTCTCTCAGGCAGTTCCCTGGCAGCCCCGGCAGCACTGCCTGGGTGGGAAGGGGGAGAGCCGACCTAGGGGCACTGTGGGCCTCTTGCTCCCCCTGCTGCCCTGAGGCTGCTGGGCCAAAGAGGGCTTGGCTACCTACCCCCTTTCTCCCCTCTTCCCTCTGCCAGAAGGCTCTGCCCCCGGGGCTGTTGCAGTGTGGAGACAGCCCCTGCCAGCACCTCCACTCCCAGTAGGCCTCAGCAGAGGCCTAGGCCCAGGGAACGGCCCAGGCAGGGCTGCGTGGAGGGAGGCGCAAGGGCATGTCTGGACACACTCCCCACAGCCTGTTCCTTCATGGGGCAGTTACACTGGAGGCCAGGAAGGCCTGGGCAGGGCTGGCCAAGAGCAGGGGCATTGCTGGGTTCTGCCTCTGGCCTGTGGGGCCTCTGAGCAGGACCTGCCCTCTCCCTCTGGAAGACCTCCCCGCCTGCGTGCAAATCCCCGTTTGCAAGCACTCTGGCCGGGTGTTCCCGCAAGGCTCGCACTCTGGTCTCAAAGCCGGGAGAAAAGCGCTTTGGGGTGGGCCTCTCTCAGGGCCCATGGCCCTGAGCCTGGGGACCAGCTAGGGGGTCCACACTCCCAGGCCAGGGCAGAACCACATGCACACGTCTGTTCCTGCCCCCTGCCCCTTCAGAGAGCTCGGCTGAGCCGCAGTCTCTCAGGCAGTTCCCTGGCAGCCCCGGCAGCACTGCCTGGGTGGGAAGGGGGAGAGCCGACCTAGGGGCACTGTGGGCCTCTTGCTCCCCCTGCTGCCCTGAGGCTGCTGGGCCAAAGAGGGCTTGGCTACCTACCCCCTTTCTCCCCTCTTCCCTCTGCCAGAAGGCTCTGCCCCCGGGGCTGTTGCAGTGTGGAGACAGCCCCTGCCAGCACCTCCACTCCCAGTAGGCCTCAGCAGAGGCCTAGGCCCAGGGAACGGCCCAGGCAGGGCTGCGTGGAGGGAGGCGCAAGGGCATGTCTGGACACACTCCCCACAGCCTGTTCCTTCATGGGGCAGTTACACTGGAGGCCAGGAAGGCCTGGGCAGGGCTGGCCAAGAGCAGGGGCATTGCTGGGTTCTGCCTCTGGCCTGTGGGGCCTCTGAGCAGGACCTGCCCTCTCCCTCTGGAAGACCTCCCCGCCTGCGTGCAAATCCCCGTTTGCAAGCACTCTGGCCGGGTGTTCCCGCAAGGCTCGCACTCTGGTCTCAAAGCCGGGAGAAAAGCGCTTTGGGGTGGGCCTCTCTCAGGGCCCATGGCCCTGAGCCTGGGGACCAGCTAGGGGGTCCACACTCCCAGGCCAGGGCAGAACCACATGCACACGTCTGTTCCTGCCCCCTGCCCCTTCAGAGAGCTCGGCTGAGCCGCAGTCTCTCAGGCAGTTCCCTGGCAGCCCCGGCAGCACTGCCTGGGTGGGAAGGGGGAGAGCCGACCTAGGGGCACTGTGGGCCTCTTGCTCCCCCTGCTGCCCTGAGGCTGCTGGGCCAAAGAGGGCTTGGCTACCTACCCCCTTTCTCCCCTCTTCCCTCTGCCAGAAGGCTCTGCCCCCGGGGCTGTTGCAGTGTGGAGACAGCCCCTGCCAGCACCTCCACTCCCAGTAGGCCTCAGCAGAGGCCTAGGCCCAGGGAACGGCCCAGGCAGGGCTGCGTGGAGGGAGGCGCAAGGGCATGTCTGGACACACTCCCCACAGCCTGTTCCTTCATGGGGCAGTTACACTGGAGGCCAGGAAGGCCTGGGCAGGGCTGGCCAAGAGCAGGGGCATTGCTGGGTTCTGCCTCTGGCCTGTGGGGCCTCTGAGCAGGACCTGCCCTCTCCCTCTGGAAGACCTCCCCGCCTGCGTGCAAATCCCCGTTTGCAAGCACTCTGGCCGGGTGTTCCCGCAAGGCTCGCACTCTGGTCTCAAAGCCGGGAGAAAAGCGCTTTGGGGTGGGCCTCTCTCAGGGCCCATGGCCCTGAGCCTGGGGACCAGCTAGGGGGTCCACACTCCCAGGCCAGGGCAGAACCACATGCACACGTCTGTTCCTGCCCCCTGCCCCTTCAGAGAGCTCGGCTGAGCCGCAGTCTCTCAGGCAGTTCCCTGGCAGCCCCGGCAGCACTGCCTGGGTGGGAAGGGGGAGAGCCGACCTAGGGGCACTGTGGGCCTCTTGCTCCCCCTGCTGCCCTGAGGCTGCTGGGCCAAAGAGGGCTTGGCTACCTACCCCCTTTCTCCCCTCTTCCCTCTGCCAGAAGGCTCTGCCCCCGGGGCTGTTGCAGTGTGGAGACAGCCCCTGCCAGCACCTCCACTCCCAGTAGGCCTCAGCAGAGGCCTAGGCCCAGGGAACGGCCCAGGCAGGGCTGCGTGGAGGGAGGCGCAAGGGCATGTCTGGACACACTCCCCACAGCCTGTTCCTTCATGGGGCAGTTACACTGGAGGCCAGGAAGGCCTGGGCAGGGCTGGCCAAGAGCAGGGGCATTGCTGGGTTCTGCCTCTGGCCTGTGGGGCCTCTGAGCAGGACCTGCCCTCTCCCTCTGGAAGACCTCCCCGCCTGCGTGCAAATCCCCGTTTGCAAGCACTCTGGCCGGGTGTTCCCGCAAGGCTCGCACTCTGGTCTCAAAGCCGGGAGAAAAGCGCTTTGGGGTGGGCCTCTCTCAGGGCCCATGGCCCTGAGCCTGGGGACCAGCTAGGGGGTCCACACTCCCAGGCCAGGGCAGAACCACATGCACACGTCTGTTCCTGCCCCCTGCCCCTTCAGAGAGCTCGGCTGAGCCGCAGTCTCTCAGGCAGTTCCCTGGCAGCCCCGGCAGCACTGCCTGGGTGGGAAGGGGGAGAGCCGACCTAGGGGCACTGTGGGCCTCTTGCTCCCCCTGCTGCCCTGAGGCTGCTGGGCCAAAGAGGGCTTGGCTACCTACCCCCTTTCTCCCCTCTTCCCTCTGCCAGAAGGCTCTGCCCCCGGGGCTGTTGCAGTGTGGAGACAGCCCCTGCCAGCACCTCCACTCCCAGTAGGCCTCAGCAGAGGCCTAGGCCCAGGGAACGGCCCAGGCAGGGCTGCGTGGAGGGAGGCGCAAGGGCATGTCTGGACACACTCCCCACAGCCTGTTCCTTCATGGGGCAGTTACACTGGAGGCCAGGAAGGCCTGGGCAGGGCTGGCCAAGAGCAGGGGCATTGCTGGGTTCTGCCTCTGGCCTGTGGGGCCTCTGAGCAGGACCTGCCCTCTCCCTCTGGAAGACCTCCCCGCCTGCGTGCAAATCCCCGTTTGCAAGCACTCTGACCGGGTGTTCCCGCAAGGCTCGCACTCTGGTCTCAAAGCCGGGAGAAAAGCGCTTTGGGGTGGGCCTCTCTCAGGGCCCATGGCCCTGAGCCTGGGGACCAGCTAGGGGGTCCACACTCAAAGGCCAGGGCAGAACCACATGCACACGTCTGTTCCTGCCCCCTGCCCCTTCAGAGAGCTCGGCTGAGCCGCAGTCTCTCAGGCAGTTCCCTGGCAGCCCCGGCAGCACTGCCTGGGTGGGAAGGGGGAGAGCCGACCTAGGGGCACTGTGGGCCTCTTGCTCCCCCTGCTGCCCTGAGGCTGCTGGGCCAAAGAGGGCTTGGCTACCTACCCCCTTTCTCCCCTCTTCCCTCTGCCAGAAGGCTCTGCCCCCGGGGCTGTTGCAGTGTGGAGACAGCCCCTGCCAGCACCTCCACTCCCAGTAGGCCTCAGCAGAGGCCTAGGCCCAGGGAACGGCCCAGGCAGGGCTGCGTGGAGGGAGGCGCAAGGGCATGTCTGGACACACTCCCCACAGCCTGTTCCTTCATGGGGCAGTTACACTGGAGGCCAGGAAGGCCTGGGCAGGGCTGGCCAAGAGCAGGGGCATTGCTGGGTTCTGCCTCTGGCCTGTGGGGCCTCTGAGCAGGACCTGCCCTCTCCCTCTGGAAGACCTCCCCGCCTGCGTGCAAATCCCCGTTTGCAAGCACTCTGGCCAGGTGTTCCCGCAAGGCTCGCACTCTGGTCTCAAAGCCGGGAGAAAAGCGCTTTGGGGTGGGCCTCTCTCAGGGCCCATGGCCCTGAGCCTGGGGACCAGCTAAGGGGTCCACACTCCCAGGCCAGGGCAGAACCACATGCACACGTCTGTTCCTGCCCCCTGCCCCTTCAGAGAGCTCGGCTGAGCCGCAGTCTCTCAGGCAGTTCCCTGGCAGCCCCGGCAGCACTGCCTGGGTGGGAAGGGGGAGAGCCGACCTAGGGGCACTGTGGGCCTCTTGCTCCCCCTGCTGCCCTGAGGCTGCTGGGCCAAAGAGGGCTTGGCTACCTACCCCCTTTCTCCCCTCTTCCCTCTGCCAGAAGGCTCTGCCCCCGGGGCTGTTGCAGTGTGGAGACAGCCCCTGCCAGCACCTCCACTCCCAGTAGGCCTCAGCAGAGGCCTAGGCCCAGGGAACGGCCCAGGCAGGGCTGCGTGGAGGGAGGCGCAAGGGCATGTCTGGACACACTCCCCACAGCCTGTTCCTTCATGGGGCAGTTACACTGGAGGCCAGGAAGGCCTGGGCAGGGCTGGCCAAGAGCAGGGGCATTGCTGGGTTCTGCCTCTGGCCTGTGGGGCCTCTGAGCAGGACCTGCCCTCTCCCTCTGGAAGACCTCCCCGCCTGCGTGCAAATCCCCGTTTGCAAGCACTCTGGCCGGGTGTTCCCGCAAGGCTCGCACTCTGGTCTCAAAGCCGGGAGAAAAGCGCTTTGGGGTGGGCCTCTCTCAGGGCCCATGGCCCTGAGCCTGGGGACCAGCTAGGGGGTCCACACTCCCAGGCCAGGGCAGAACCACATGCACACGTCTGTTCCTGCCCCCTGCCCCTTCAGGGAGCTCGGCTGAGCCGCAGTCTCTCAGGCAGTTCCCTGGCAGCCCCGGCAGCACTGCCTGGGTGGGAAGGGGGAGAGCCGACCTAGGGGCACTGTGGGCCTCTTGCTCCCCCTGCTGCCCTGAGGCTGCTGGGCCAAAGAGGGCTTGGCTACCTACCCCCTTTCTCCCCTCTTCCCTCTGCCAGAAGGCTCTGCCCCCGGGGCTGTTGCAGTGTGGAGACAGCCCCTGCCAGCACCTCCACTCCCAGTAGGCCTCAGCAGAGGCCTAGGCCCAGGGAACGGCCCAGGCAGGGCTGCGTGGAGGGAGGCGCAAGGGCATGTCTGGACACACTCCCCACAGCCTGTTCCTTCATGGGGCAGTTACACTGGAGGCCAGGAAGGCCTGGGCAGGGCTGGCCAAGAGCAGGGGCATTGCTGGGTTCTGCCTCTGGCCTGTGGGGCCTCTGAGCAGGACCTGCCCTCTCCCTCTGGAAGACCTCCCCGCCTGCGTGCAAATCCCCGTTTGCAAGCACTCTGACCGGGTGTTCCCGCAAGGCTCGCACTCTGGTCTCAAAGCCGGGAGAAAAGCGCTTTGGGGTGGGCCTCTCTCAGGGCCCATGGCCCTGAGCCTGGGGACCAGCTAGGGGGTCCACACTCCCAGGCCAGGGCAGAACCACATGCACACGTCTGTTCCTGCCCCCTGCCCCTTCAGAGAGCTCGGCTGAGCCGCAGTCTCTCAGGCAGTTCCCTGGCAGCCCCGGCAGCACTGCCTGGGTGGGAAGGGGGAGAGCCGACCTAGGGGCACTGTGGGCCTCTTGCTCCCCCTGCTGCCCTGAGGCTGCTGGGCCAAAGAGGGCTTGGCTACCTACCCCCTTTCTCCCCTCTTCCCTCTGCCAGAAGGCTCTGCCCCCGGGGCTGTTGCAGTGTGGAGACAGCCCCTGCCAGCACCTCCACTCCCAGTAGGCCTCAGCAGAGGCCTAGGCCCAGGGAACGGCCCAGGCAGGGCTGCGTGGAGGGAGGCGCAAGGGCATGTCTGGACACACTCCCCACAGCCTGTTCCTTCATGGGGCAGTTACACTGGAGGCCAGGAAGGCCTGGGCAGGGCTGGCCAAGAGCAGGGGCATTGCTGGGTTCTGCCTCTGGCCTGTGGGGCCTCTGAGCAGGACCTGCCCTCTCCCTCTGGAAGACCTCCCCGCCTGCGTGCAAATCCCCGTTTGCAAGCACTCTGGCCGGGTGTTCCCGCAAGGCTCGCACTCTGGTCTCAAAGCCGGGAGAAAAGCGCTTTGGGGTGGGCCTCTCTCAGGGCCCATGGCCCTGAGCCTGGGGACCAGCTAGGGGGTCCACACTCCCAGGCCAGGGCAGAACCACATGCACACGTCTGTTCCTGCCCCCTGCCCCTTCAGAGAGCTCGGCTGAGCCGCAGTCTCTCAGGCAGTTCCCTGGCAGCCCCGGCAGCACTGCCTGGGTGGGAAGGGGGAGAGCCGACCTAGGGGCACTGTGGGCCTCTTGCTCCCCCTGCTGCCCTGAGGCTGCTGGGCCAAAGAGGGCTTGGCTACCTACCCCCTTTCTCCCCTCTTCCCTCTGCCAGAAGGCTCTGCCCCCGGGGCTGTTGCAGTGTGGAGACAGCCCCTGCCAGCACCTCCACTCCCAGTAGGCCTCAGCAGAGGCCTAGGCCCAGGGAACGGCCCAGGCAGGGCTGCGTGGAGGGAGGCGCAAGGGCATGTCTGGACACACTCCCCACAGCCTGTTCCTTCATGGGGCAGTTACACTGGAGGCCAGGAAGGCCTGGGCAGGGCTGGCCAAGAGCAGGGGCATTGCTGGGTTCTGCCTCTGGCCTGTGGGGCCTCTGAGCAGGACCTGCCCTCTCCCTCTGGAAGACCTCCCCGCCTGCGTGCAAATCCCCGTTTGCAAGCACTCTGGCCGGGTGTTCCCGCAAGGCTCGCACTCTGGTCTCAAAGCCGGGAGAAAAGCGCTTTGGGGTGGGCCTCTCTCAGGGCCCATGGCCCTGAGCCTGGGGACCAGCTAGGGGGTCCACACTCCCAGGCCAGGGCAGAACCACATGCACACGTCTGTTCCTGCCCCCTGCCCCTTCAGAGAGCTCGGCTGAGCCGCAGTCTCTCAGGCAGTTCCCTGGCAGCCCCGGCAGCACTGCCTGGGTGGGAAGGGGGAGAGCCGACCTAGGGGCACTGTGGGCCTCTTGCTCCCCCTGCTGCCCTGAGGCTGCTGGGCCAAAGAGGGCTTGGCTACCTACCCCCTTTCTCCCCTCTTCCCTCTGCCAGAAGGCTCTGCCCCCGGGGCTGTTGCAGTGTGGAGACAGCCCCTGCCAGCACCTCCACTCCCAGTAGGCCTCAGCAGAGGCCTAGGCCCAGGGAACGGCCCAGGCAGGGCTGCGTGGAGGGAGGCGCAAGGGCATGTCTGGACACACTCCCCACAGCCTGTTCCTTCATGGGGCAGTTACACTGGAGGCCAGGAAGGCCTGGGCAGGGCTGGCCAAGAGCAGGGGCATTGCTGGGTTCTGCCTCTGGCCTGTGGGGCCTCTGAGCAGGACCTGCCCTCTCCCTCTGGAAGACCTCCCCGCCTGCGTGCAAATCCCCGTTTGCAAGCACTCTGGCCAGGTGTTCCCGCAAGGCTCGCACTCTGGTCTCAAAGCCGGGAGAAAAGCGCTTTGGGGTGGGCCTCTCTCAGGGCCCATGGCCCTGAGCCTGGGGACCAGCTAGGGGGTCCACACTCCCAGGCCAGGGCAGAACCACATGCACACGTCTGTTCCTGCCCCCTGCCCCTTCAGAGAGCTCGGCTGAGCCGCAGTCTCTCAGGCAGTTCCCTGGCAGCCCCGGCAGCACTGCCTGGGTGGGAAGGGGGAGAGCCGACCTAGGGGCACTGTGGGCCTCTTGCTCCCCCTGCTGCCCTGAGGCTGCTGGGCCAAAGAGGGCTTGGCTACCTACCCCCTTTCTCCCCTCTTCCCTCTGCCAGAAGGCTCTGCCCCCGGGGCTGTTGCAGTGTGGAGACAGCCCCTGCCAGCACCTCCACTCCCAGTAGGCCTCAGCAGAGGCCTAGGCCCAGGGAACGGCCCAGGCAGGGCTGCGTGGAGGGAGGCGCAAGGGCATGTCTGGACACACTCCCCACAGCCTGTTCCTTCATGGGGCAGTTACACTGGAGGCCAGGAAGGCCTGGGCAGGGCTGGCCAAGAGCAGGGGCATTGCTGGGTTCTGCCTCTGGCCTGTGGGGCCTCTGAGCAGGACCTGCCCTCTCCCTCTGGAAGACCTCCCCGCCTGCGTGCAAATCCCCGTTTGCAAGCACTCTGGCCGGGTGTTCCCGCAAGGCTCGCACTCTGGTCTCAAAGCCGGGAGAAAAGCGCTTTGGGGTGGGCCTCTCTCAGGGCCCATGGCCCTGAGCCTGGGGACCAGCTAGGGGGTCCACACTCCCAGGCCAGGGCAGAACCACATGCACACGTCTGTTCCTGCCCCCTGCCCCTTCAGAGAGCTCGGCTAAGCCGCAGTCTCTCAGGCAGTTCCCTGGCAGCCCCGGCAGCACTGCCTGGGTGGGAAGGGGGAGAGCCGACCTAGGGGCACTGTGGGCCTCTTGCTCCCCCTGCTGCCCTGAGGCTGCTGGGCCAAAGAGGGCTTGGCTACCTACCCCCTTTCTCCCCTCTTCCCTCTGCCAGAAGGCTCTGCCCCCGGGGCTGTTGCAGTGTGGAGACAGCCCCTGCCAGCACCTCCACTCCCAGTAGGCCTCAGCAGAGGCCTAGGCCCAGGGAACGGCCCAGGCAGGGCTGCGTGGAGGGAGGCGCAAGGGCATGTCTGGACACACTCCCCACAGCCTGTTCCTTCATGGGGCAGTTACACTGGAGGCCAGGAAGGCCTGGGCAGGGCTGGCCAAGAGCAGGGGCATTGCTGGGTTCTGCCTCTGGCCTGTGGGGCCTCTGAGCAGGACCTGCCCTCTCCCTCTGGAAGACCTCCCCGCCTGCGTGCAAATCCCCGTTTGCAAGCACTCTGGCCGGGTGTTCCCGCAAGGCTCGCACTCTGGTCTCAAAGCCGGGAGAAAAGCGCTTTGGGGTGGGCCTCTCTCAGGGCCCATGGCCCTGAGCCTGGGGACCAGCTAGGGGGTCCACACTCCCAGGCCAGGGCAGAACCACATGCACACGTCTGTTCCTGCCCCCTGCCCCTTCAGAGAGCTCGGCTGAGCCGCAGTCTCTCAGGCAGTTCCCTGGCAGCCCCGGCAGCACTGCCTGGGTGGGAAGGGGGAGAGCCGACCTAGGGGCACTGTGGGCCTCTTGCTCCCCCTGCTGCCCTGAGGCTGCTGGGCCAAAGAGGGCTTGGCTACCTACCCCCTTTCTCCCCTCTTCCCTCTGCCAGAAGGCTCTGCCCCCGGGGCTGTTGCAGTGTGGAGACAGCCCCTGCCAGCACCTCCACTCCCAGTAGGCCTCAGCAGAGGCCTAGGCCCAGGGAACGGCCCAGGCAGGGCTGCGTGGAGGGAGGCGCAAGGGCATGTCTGGACACACTCCCCACAGCCTGTTCCTTCATGGGGCAGTTACACTGGAGGCCAGGAAGGCCTGGGCAGGGCTGGCCAAGAGCAGGGGCATTGCTGGGTTCTGCCTCTGGCCTGTGGGGCCTCTGAGCAGGACCTGCCCTCTCCCTCTGGAAGACCTCCCCGCCTGCGTGCAAATCCCCGTTTGCAAGCACTCTGGCCGGGTGTTCCCGCAAGGCTCGCACTCTGGTCTCAAAGCCGGGAGAAAAGCGCTTTGGGGTGGGCCTCTCTCAGGGCCCATGGCCCTGAGCCTGGGGACCAGCTAGGGGGTCCACACTCCCAGGCCAGGGCAGAACCACATGCACACGTCTGTTCCTGCCCCCTGCCCCTTCAGAGAGCTCGGCTGAGCCGCAGTCTCTCAGGCAGTTCCCTGGCAGCCCCGGCAGCACTGCCTGGGTGGGAAGGGGGAGAGCCGACCTAGGGGCACTGTGGGCCTCTTGCTCCCCCTGCTGCCCTGAGGCTGCTGGGCCAAAGAGGGCTTGGCTACCTACCCCCTTTCTCCCCTCTTCCCTCTGCCAGAAGGCTCTGCCCCCGGGGCTGTTGCAGTGTGGAGACAGCCCCTGCCAGCACCTCCACTCCCAGTAGGCCTCAGCAGAGGCCTAGGCCCAGGGAACGGCCCAGGCAGGGCTGCGTGGAGGGAGGCGCAAGGGCATGTCTGGACACACTCCCCACAGCCTGTTCCTTCATGGGGCAGTTACACTGGAGGCCAGGAAGGCCTGGGCAGGGCTGGCCAAGAGCAGGGGCATTGCTGGGTTCTGCCTCTGGCCTGTGGGGCCTCTGAGCAGGACCTGCCCTCTCCCTCTGGAAGACCTCCCCGCCTGCGTGCAAATCCCCGTTTGCAAGCACTCTGGCCGGGTGTTCCCGCAAGGCTCGCACTCTGGTCTCAAAGCCGGGAGAAAAGCGCTTTGGGGTGGGCCTCTCTCAGGGCCCATGGCCCTGAGCCTGGGGACCAGCTAGGGGGTCCACACTCCCAGGCCAGGGCAGAACCACATGCACACGTCTGTTCCTGCCCCCTGCCCCTTCAGAGAGCTCGGCTGAGCCGCAGTCTCTCAGGCAGTTCCCTGGCAGCCCCGGCAGCACTGCCTGGGTGGGAAGGGGGAGAGCCGACCTAGGGGCACTGTGGGCCTCTTGCTCCCCCTGCTGCCCTGAGGCTGCTGGGCCAAAGAGGGCTTGGCTACCTACCCCCTTTCTCCCCTCTTCCCTCTGCCAGAAGGCTCTGCCCCCGGGGCTGTTGCAGTGTGGAGACAGCCCCTGCCAGCACCTCCACTCCCAGTAGGCCTCAGCAGAGGCCTAGGCCCAGGGAACGGCCCAGGCAGGGCTGCGTGGAGGGAGGCGCAAGGGCATGTCTGGACACACTCCCCACAGCCTGTTCCTTCATGGGGCAGTTACACTGGAGGCCAGGAAGGCCTGGGCAGGGCTGGCCAAGAGCAGGGGCATTGCTGGGTTCTGCCTCTGGCCTGTGGGGCCTCTGAGCAGGACCTGCCCTCTCCCTCTGGAAGACCTCCCCGCCTGCGTGCAAATCCCCGTTTGCAAGCACTCTGGCCGGGTGTTCCCGCAAGGCTCGCACTCTGGTCTCAAAGCCGGGAGAAAAGCGCTTTGGGGTGGGCCTCTCTCAGGGCCCATGGCCCTGAGCCTGGGGACCAGCTAGGGGGTCCACACTCCCAGGCCAGGGCAGAACCACATGCACACGTCTGTTCCTGCCCCCTGCCCCTTCAGAGAGCTCGGCTGAGCCGCAGTCTCTCAGGCAGTTCCCTGGCAGCCCCGGCAGCACTGCCTGGGTGGGAAGGGGGAGAGCCGACCTAGGGGCACTGTGGGCCTCTTGCTCCCCCTGCTGCCCTGAGGCTGCTGGGCCAAAGAGGGCTTGGCTACCTACCCCCTTTCTCCCCTCTTCCCTCTGCCAGAAGGCTCTGCCCCCGGGGCTGTTGCAGTGTGGAGACAGCCCCTGCCAGCACCTCCACTCCCAGTAGGCCTCAGCAGAGGCCTAGGCCCAGGGAACGGCCCAGGCAGGGCTGCGTGGAGGGAGGCGCAAGGGCATGTCTGGACACACTCCCCACAGCCTGTTCCTTCATGGGGCAGTTACACTGGAGGCCAGGAAGGCCTGGGCAGGGCTTGCCAAGAGCAGGGGCATTGCTGGGTTCTGCCTCTGGCCTGTGGGGCCTCTGAGCAGGACCTGCCCTCTCCCTCTGGAAGACCTCCCCGCCTGCGTGCAAATCCCCGTTTGCAAGCACTCTGACCGGGTGTTCCCGCAAGGCTCGCACTCTGGTCTCAAAGCCGGGAGAAAAGCGCTTTGGGGTGGGCCTCTCTCAGGGCCCATGGCCCTGAGCCTGGGGACCAGCTAGGGGGTCCACACTCCCAGGCCAGGGCAGAACCACATGCACACGTCTGTTCCTGCCCCCTGCCCCTTCAGAGAGCTCGGCTGAGCCGCAGTCTCTCAGGCAGTTCCCTGGCAGCCCCGGCAGCACTGCCTGGGTGGGAAGAGGGAGAGCCGACCTAGGGGCACTGTGGGCCTCTTGCTCCCCCTGCTGCCCTGAGGCTGCTGGGCCAAAGAGGGCTTGGCTACCTACCCCCTTTCTCCCCTCTTCCCTCTGCCAGAAGGCTCTGCCCCCGGGGCTGTTGCAGTGTGGAGACAGCCCCTGCCAGCACCTCCACTCCCAGTAGGCCTCAGCAGAGGCCTAGGCCCAGGGAACGGCCCAGGCAGGGCTGCGTGGAGGGAGGCGCAAGGGCATGTCTGGACACACTCCCCACAGCCTGTTCCTTCATGGGGCAGTTACACTGGAGGCCAGGAAGGCCTGGGCAGGGCTGGCCAAGAGCAGGGGCATTGCTGGGTTCTGCCTCTGGCCTGTGGGGCCTCTGAGCAGGACCTGCCCTCTCCCTCTGGAAGACCTCCCCGCCTGCGTGCAAATCCCCGTTTGCAAGCACTCTGGCCGGGTGTTCCCGCAAGGCTCGCACTCTGGTCTCAAAGCCGGGGGAAAAGCGCTTTGGGGTGGGCCTCTCTCAGGGCCCATGGCCCTGAGCCTGGGGACCAGCTAGGGGGTCCACACTCCCAGGCCAGGGCAGAACCACATGCACACGTCTGTTCCTGCCCCCTGCCCCTTCAGAGAGCTCGGCTGAGCCGCAGTCTCTCAGGCAGTTCCCTGGCAGCCCCGGCAGCACTGCCTGGGTGGGAAGGGGGAGAGCCGACCTAGGGGCACTGTGGGCCTCTTGCTCCCCCTGCTGCCCTGAGGCTGCTGGGCCAAAGAGGGCTTGGCTACCTACCCCCTTTCTCCCCTCTTCCCTCTGCCAGAAGGCTCTGCCCCCGGGGCTGTTGCAGTGTGGAGACAGCCCCTGCCAGCACCTCCACTCCCAGTAGGCCTCAGCAGAGGCCTAGGCCCAGGGAACGGCCCAGGCAGGGCTGCGTGGAGGGAGGCGCAAGGGCATGTCTGGACACACTCCCCACAGCCTGTTCCTTCATGGGGCAGTTACACTGGAGGCCAGGAAGGCCTGGGCAGGGCTGGCCAAGAGCAGGGGCATTGCTGGGTTCTGCCTCTGGCCTGTGGGGCCTCTGAGCAGGACCTGCCCTCTCCCTCTGGAAGACCTCCCCGCCTGCGTGCAAATCCCCGTTTGCAAGCACTCTGGCCGGGTGTTCCCGCAAGGCTCGCACTCTGGTCTCAAAGCCGGGAGAAAAGCGCTTTGGGGTGGGCCTCTCTCAGGGCCCATGGCCCTGAGCCTGGGGACCAGCTAGGGGGTCCACACTCCCAGGCCAGGGCAGAACCACATGCACACGTCTGTTCCTGCCCCCTGCCCCTTCAGAGAGCTCGGCTGAGCCGCAGTCTCTCAGGCAGTTCCCTGGCAGCCCCGGCAGCACTGCCTGGGTGGGAAGGGGGAGAGCCGACCTAGGGGCACTGTGGGCCTCTTGCTCCCCCTGCTGCCCTGAGGCTGCTGGGCCAAAGAGGGCTTGGCTACCTACCCCCTTTCTCCCCTCTTCCCTCTGCCAGAAGGCTCTGCCCCCGGGGCTGTTGCAGTGTGGAGACAGCCCCTGCCAGCACCTCCACTCCCAGTAGGCCTCAGCAGAGGCCTAGGCCCAGGGAACGGCCCAGGCAGGGCTGCGTGGAGGGAGGCGCAAGGGCATGTCTGGACACACTCCCCACAGCCTGTTCCTTCATGGGGCAGTTACACTGGAGGCCAGGAAGGCCTGGGCAGGGCTGGCCAAGAGCAGGGGCATTGCTGGGTTCTGCCTCTGGCCTGTGGGGCCTCTGAGCAGGACCTGCCCTCTCCCTCTGGAAGACCTCCCCGCCTGCGTGCAAATCCCCGTTTGCAAGCACTCTGGCCGGGTGTTCCCGCAAGGCTCGCACTCTGGTCTCAAAGCCGGGGGAAAAGCGCTTTGGGGTGGGCCTCTCTCAGGGCCCATGGCCCTGAGCCTGGGGACCAGCTAGGGGGTCCACACTCCCAGGCCAGGGCAGAACCACATGCACACGTCTGTTCCTGCCCCCTGCCCCTTCAGAGAGCTCGGCTGAGCCGCAGTCTCTCAGGCAGTTCCCTGGCAGCCCCGGCAGCACTGCCTGGGTGGGAAGGGGGAGAGCCGACCTAGGGGCACTGTGGGCCTCTTGCTCCCCCTGCTGCCCTGAGGCTGCTGGGCCAAAGAGGGCTTGGCTACCTACCCCCTTTCTCCCCTCTTCCCTCTGCCAGAAGGCTCTGCCCCCGGGGCTGTTGCAGTGTGGAGACAGCCCCTGCCAGCACCTCCACTCCCAGTAGGCCTCAGCAGAGGCCTAGGCCCAGGGAACGGCCCAGGCAGGGCTGCGTGGAGGGAGGCGCAAGGGCATGTCTGGACACACTCCCCACAGCCTGTTCCTTCATGGGGCAGTTACACTGGAGGCCAGGAAGGCCTGGGCAGGGCTGGCCAAGAGCAGGGGCATTGCTGGGTTCTGCCTCTGGCCTGTGGGGCCTCTGAGCAGGACCTGCCCTCTCCCTCTGGAAGACCTCCCCGCCTGCGTGCAAATCCCCGTTTGCAAGCACTCTGGCCGGGTGTTCCCGCAAGGCTCGCACTCTGGTCTCAAAGCCGGGGGAAAAGCGCTTTGGGGTGGGCCTCTCTCAGGGCCCATGGCCCTGAGCCTGGGGACCAGCTAGGGGGTCCACACTCCCAGGCCAGGGCAGAACCACATGCACACGTCTGTTCCTGCCCCCTGCCCCTTCAGAGAGCTCGGCTGAGCCGCAGTCTCTCAGGCAGTTCCCTGGCAGCCCCGGCAGCACTGCCTGGGTGGGAAGGGGGAGAGCCGACCTAGGGGCACTGTGGGCCTCTTGCTCCCCCTGCTGCCCTGAGGCTGCTGGGCCAAAGAGGGCTTGGCTACCTACCCCCTTTCTCCCCTCTTCCCTCTGCCAGAAGGCTCTGCCCCCGGGGCTGTTGCAGTGTGGAGACAGCCCCTGCCAGCACCTCCACTCCCAGTAGGCCTCAGCAGAGGCCTAGGCCCAGGGAACGGCCCAGGCAGGGCTGCGTGGAGGGAGGCGCAAGGGCATGTCTGGACACACTCCCCACAGCCTGTTCCTTCATGGGGCAGTTACACTGGAGGCCAGGAAGGCCTGGGCAGGGCTGGCCAAGAGCAGGGGCATTGCTGGGTTCTGCCTCTGGCCTGTGGGGCCTCTGAGCAGGACCTGCCCTCTCCCTCTGGAAGACCTCCCCGCCTGCGTGCAAATCCCCGTTTGCAAGCACTCTGGCCGGGTGTTCCCGCAAGGCTCGCACTCTGGTCTCAAAGCCGGGAGAAAAGCGCTTTGGGGTGGGCCTCTCTCAGGGCCCATGGCCCTGAGCCTGGGGACCAGCTAGGGGGTCCACACTCCCAGGCCAGGGCAGAACCACATGCACACGTCTGTTCCTGCCCCCTGCCCCTTCAGAGAGCTCGGCTGAGCCGCAGTCTCTCAGGCAGTTCCCTGGCAGCCCCGGCAGCACTGCCTGGGTGGGAAGGGGGAGAGCCGACCTAGGGGCACTGTGGGCCTCTTGCTCCCCCTGCTGCCCTGAGGCTGCTGGGCCAAAGAGGGCTTGGCTACCTACCCCCTTTCTCCCCTCTTCCCTCTGCCAGAAGGCTCTGCCCCCGGGGCTGTTGCAGTGTGGAGACAGCCCCTGCCAGCACCTCCACTCCCAGTAGGCCTCAGCAGAGGCCTAGGCCCAGGGAACGGCCCAGGCAGGGCTGCGTGGAGGGAGGCGCAAGGGCATGTCTGGACACACTCCCCACAGCCTGTTCCTTCATGGGGCAGTTACACTGGAGGCCAGGAAGGCCTGGGCAGGGCTGGCCAAGAGCAGGGGCATTGCTGGGTTCTGCCTCTGGCCTGTGGGGCCTCTGAGCAGGACCTGCCCTCTCCCTCTGGAAGACCTCCCCGCCTGCGTGCAAATCCCCGTTTGCAAGCACTCTGACCGGGTGTTCCCGCAAGGCTCGCACTCTGGTCTCAAAGCCGGGAGAAAAGCGCTTTGGGGTGGGCCTCTCTCAGGGCCCATGGCCCTGAGCCTGGGGACCAGCTAGGGGGTCCACACTCCCAGGCCAGGGCAGAACCACATGCACACGTCTGTTCCTGCCCCCTGCCCCTTCAGAGAGCTCGGCTGAGCCGCAGTCTCTCAGGCAGTTCCCTGGCAGCCCCGGCAGCACTGCCTGGGTGGGAAGGGGGAGAGCCGACCTAGGGGCACTGTGGGCCTCTTGCTCCCCCTGCTGCCCTGAGGCTGCTGGGCCAAAGAGGGCTTGGCTACCTACCCCCTTTCTCCCCTCTTCCCTCTGCCAGAAGGCTCTGCCCCCGGGGCTGTTGCAGTGTGGAGACAGCCCCTGCCAGCACCTCCACTCCCAGTAGGCCTCAGCAGAGGCCTAGGCCCAGGGAACGGCCCAGGCAGGGCTGCGTGGAGGGAGGCGCAAGGGCATGTCTGGACACACTCCCCACAGCCTGTTCCTTCATGGGGCAGTTACACTGGAGGCCAGGAAGGCCTGGGCAGGGCTGGCCAAGAGCAGGGGCATTGCTGGGTTCTGCCTCTGGCCTGTGGGGCCTCTGAGCAGGACCTGCCCTCTCCCTCTGGAAGACCTCCCCGCCTGCGTGCAAATCCCCGTTTGCAAGCACTCTGGCCAGGTGTTCCCGCAAGGCTCGCACTCTGGTCTCAAAGCCGGGAGAAAAGCGCTTTGGGGTGGGCCTCTCTCAGGGCCCATGGCCCTGAGCCTGGGGACCAGCTAGGGGGTCCACACTCCCAGGCCAGGGCAGAACCACATGCACACGTCTGTTCCTGCCCCCTGCCCCTTCAGAGAGCTCGGCTGAGCCGCAGTCTCTCAGGCAGTTCCCTGGCAGCCCCGGCAGCACTGCCTGGGTGGGAAGGGGGAGAGCCGACCTAGGGGCACTGTGGGCCTCTTGCTCCCCCTGCTGCCCTGAGGCTGCTGGGCCAAAGAGGGCTTGGCTACCTACCCCCTTTCTCCCCTCTTCCCTCTGCCAGAAGGCTCTGCCCCCGGGGCTGTTGCAGTGTGGAGACAGCCCCTGCCAGCACCTCCACTCCCAGTAGGCCTCAGCAGAGGCCTAGGCCCAGGGAACGGCCCAGGCAGGGCTGTGTGGAGGGAGGCGCAAGGGCATGTCTGGACACACTCCCCACAGCCTGTTCCTTCATGGGGCAGTTACACTGGAGGCCAGGAAGGCCTGGGCAGGGCTGGCCAAGAGCAGGGGCATTGCTGGGTTCTGCCTCTGGCCTGTGGGGCCTCTGAGCAGGACCTGCCCTCTCCCTCTGGAAGACCTCCCCGCCTGCGTGCAAATCCCCGTTTGCAAGCACTCTGGCCGGGTGTTCCCGCAAGGCTCGCACTCTGGTCTCAAAGCCGGGGGAAAAGCGCTTTGGGGTGGGCCTCTCTCAG
Source organism: Rangifer tarandus platyrhynchus (assembly GCA_949782905.1). Taxonomy (NCBI): domain Eukaryota; kingdom Metazoa; phylum Chordata; class Mammalia; order Artiodactyla; family Cervidae; genus Rangifer; species Rangifer tarandus. Next base: position 136,049 of record CATKSN020000969.1, read on the forward strand.
GGCCCATGGCCCTGAGCCTGGGGACCAGCTAGGGGGTCCACACTCCCAGGCCAGGGCAGAACCACATGCACACGTCTGTTCCTGCCCCCTGCCCCTTCAGAGAGCTCGGCTGAGCCGCAGTCTCTCAGGCAGTTCCCTGGCAGCCCCGGCAGCACTGCCTGGGTGGGAAGGGGGAGAGCCGACCTAGGGGCACTGTGGGCCTCTTGCTCCCCCTGCTGCCCTGAGGCTGCTGGGCCAAAGAGGGCTTGGCTACCTACCCCCTTTCTCCCCTCTTCCCTCTGCCAGAAGGCTCTGCCCCCGGGGCTGTTGCAGTGTGGAGACAGCCCCTGCCAGCACCTCCACTCCCAGTAGGCCTCAGCAGAGGCCTAGGCCCAGGGAACGGCCCAGGCAGGGCTGCGTGGAGGGAGGCGCAAGGGCATGTCTGGACACACTCCCCACAGCCTGTTCCTTCATGGGGCAGTTACACTGGAGGCCAGGAAGGCCTGGGCAGGGCTGGCCAAGAGCAGGGGCATTGCTGGGTTCTGCCTCTGGCCTGTGGGGCCTCTGAGCAGGACCTGCCCTCTCCCTCTGGAAGACCTCCCCGCCTGCGTGCAAATCCCCGTTTGCAAGCACTCTGGCCGGGTGTTCCCGCAAGGCTCGCACTCTGGTCTCAAAGCCGGGGGAAAAGCGCTTTGGGGTGGGCCTCTCTCAGGGCCCATGGCCCTGAGCCTGGGGACCAGCTAGGGGGTCCACACTCCCAGGCCAGGGCAGAACCACATGCACACGTCTGTTCCTGCCCCCTGCCCCTTCAGAGAGCTCGGCTGAGCCGCAGTCTCTCAGGCAGTTCCCTGGCAGCCCCGGCAGCACTGCCTGGGTGGGAAGGGGGAGAGCCGACCTAGGGGCACTGTGGGCCTCTTGCTCCCCCTGCTGCCCTGAGGCTGCTGGGCCAAAGAGGGCTTGGCTACCTACCCCCTTTCTCCCCTCTTCCCTCTGCCAGAAGGCTCTGCCCCCGGGGCTGTTGCAGTGTGGAGACAGCCCCTGCCAGCACCTCCACTCCCAGTAGGCCTCAGCAGAGGCCTAGGCCCAGGGAACGGCCCAGGCAGGGCTGCGTGGAGGGAGGCGCAAGGGCATGTCTGGACACACTCCCCACAGCCTGTTCCTTCATGGGGCAGTTACACTGGAGGCCAGGAAGGCCTGGGCAGGGCTGGCCAAGAGCAGGGGCATTGCTGGGTTCTGCCTCTGGCCTGTGGGGCCTCTGAGCAGGACCTGCCCTCTCCCTCTGGAAGACCTCCCCGCCTGCGTGCAAATCCCCGTTTGCAAGCACTCTGGCCAGGTGTTCCCGCAAGGCTCGCACTCTGGTCTCAAAGCCGGGGGAAAAGCGCTTTGGGGTGGGCCTCTCTCAGGGCCCATGGCCCTGAGCCTGGGGACCAGCTAGGGGGTCCACACTCCCAGGCCAGGGCAGAACCACATGCACACGTCTGTTCCTGCCCCCTGCCCCTTCAGAGAGCTCGGCTGAGCCGCAGTCTCTCAGGCAGTTCCCTGGCAGCCCCGGCAGCACTGCCTGGGTGGGAAGGGGGAGAGCCGACCTAGGGGCACTGTGGGCCTCTTGCTCCCCCTGCTGCCCTGAGGCTGCTGGGCCAAAGAGGGCTTGGCTACCTACCCCCTTTCTCCCCTCTTCCCTCTGCCAGAAGGCTCTGCCCCCGGGGCTGTTGCAGTGTGGAGACAGCCCCTGCCAGCACCTCCACTCCCAGTAGGCCTCAGCAGAGGCCTAGGCCCAGGGAACGGCCCAGGCAGGGCTGCGTGGAGGGAGGCGCAAGGGCATGTCTGGACACACTCCCCACAGCCTGTTCCTTCATGGGGCAGTTACACTGGAGGCCAGGAAGGCCTGGGCAGGGCTGGCCAAGAGCAGGGGCATTGCTGGGTTCTGCCTCTGGCCTGTGGGGCCTCTGAGCAGGACCTGCCCTCTCCCTCTGGAAGACCTCCCCGCCTGCGTGCAAATCCCCGTTTGCAAGCACTCTGGCCGGGTGTTCCCGCAAGGCTCGCACTCTGGTCTCAAAGCCGGGGGAAAAGCGCTTTGGGGTGGGCCTCTCTCAGGGCCCATGGCCCTGAGCCTGGGGACCAGCTAGGGGGTCCACACTCCCAGGCCAGGGCAGAACCACATGCACACGTCTGTTCCTGCCCCCTGCCCCTTCAGAGAGCTCGGCTGAGCCGCAGTCTCTCAGGCAGTTCCCTGGCAGCCCCGGCAGCACTGCCTGGGTGGGAAGGGGGAGAGCCGACCTAGGGGCACTGTGGGCCTCTTGCTCCCCCTGCTGCCCTGAGGCTGCTGGGCCAAAGAGGGCTTGGCTACCTACCCCCTTTCTCCCCTCTTCCCTGTGCCAGAAGGCTCTGCCCCCGGGGCTGTTGCAGTGTGGAGACAGCCCCTGCCAGCACCTCCACTCCCAGTAGGCCTCAGCAGAGGCCTAGGCCCAGGGAACGGCCCAGGCAGGGCTGCGTGGAGGGAGGCGCAAGGGCATGTCTGGACACACTCCCCACAGCCTGTTCCTTCATGGGGCAGTTACACTGGAGGCCAGGAAGGCCTGGGCAGGGCTGGCCAAGAGCAGGGGCATTGCTGGGTTCTGCCTCTGGCCTGTGGGGCCTCTGAGCAGGACCTGCCCTCTCCCTCTGGAAGACCTCCCCGCCTGCGTGCAAATCCCCGTTTGCAAGCACTCTGGCCGGGTGTTCCCGCAAGGCTCGCACTCTGGTCTCAAAGCCGGGGGAAAAGCGCTTTGGGGTGGGCCTCTCTCAGGGCCCATGGCCCTGAGCCTGGGGACCAGCTAGGGGGTCCACACTCCCAGGCCAGGGCAGAACCACATGCACACGTCTGTTCCTGCCCCCTGCCCCTTCAGAGAGCTCGGCTGAGCCGCAGTCTCTCAGGCAGTTCCCTGGCAGCCCCGGCAGCACTGCCTGGGTGGGAAGGGGGAGAGCCGACCTAGGGGCACTGTGGGCCTCTTGCTCCCCCTGCTGCCCTGAGGCTGCTGGGCCAAAGAGGGCTTGGCTACCTACCCCCTTTCTCCCCTCTTCCCTCTGCCAGAAGGCTCTGCCCCCGGGGCTGTTGCAGTGTGGAGACAGCCCCTGCCAGCACCTCCACTCCCAGTAGGCCTCAGCAGAGGCCTAGGCCCAGGGAACGGCCCAGGCAGGGCTGCGTGGAGGGAGGCGCAAGGGCATGTCTGGACACACTCCCCACAGCCTGTTCCTTCATGGGGCAGTTACACTGGAGGCCAGGAAGGCCTGGGCAGGGCTGGCCAAGAGCAGGGGCATTGCTGGGTTCTGCCTCTGGCCTGTGGGGCCTCTGAGCAGGACCTGCCCTCTCCCTCTGGAAGACCTCCCCGCCTGCGTGCAAATCCCCGTTTGCAAGCACTCTGGCCGGGTGTTCCCGCAAGGCTCGCACTCTGGTCTCAAAGCCGGGAGAAAAGCGCTTTGGGGTGGGCCTCTCTCAGGGCCCATGGCCCTGAGCCTGGGGACCAGCTAGGGGGTCCACACTCCCAGGCCAGGGCAGAACCACATGCACACGTCTGTTCCTGCCCCCTGCCCCTTCAGAGAGCTCGGCTGAGCCGCAGTCTCTCAGGCAGTTCCCTGGCAGCCCCGGCAGCACTGCCTGGGTGGGAAGGGGGAGAGCCGACCTAGGGGCACTGTGGGCCTCTTGCTCCCCCTGCTGCCCTGAGGCTGCTGGGCCAAAGAGGGCTTGGCTACCTACCCCCTTTCTCCCCTCTTCCCTCTGCCAGAAGGCTCTGCCCCCGGGGCTGTTGCAGTGTGGAGACAGCCCCTGCCAGCACCTCCACTCCCAGTAGGCCTCAGCAGAGGCCTAGGCCCAGGGAACGGCCCAGGCAGGGCTGCGTGGAGGGAGGCGCAAGGGCATGTCTGGACACACTCCCCACAGCCTGTTCCTTCATGGGGCAGTTACACTGGAGGCCAGGAAGGCCTGGGCAGGGCTGGCCAAGAGCAGGGGCATTGCTGGGTTCTGCCTCTGGCCTGTGGGGCCTCTGAGCAGGACCTGCCCTCTCCCTCTGGAAGACCTCCCCGCCTGCGTGCAAATCCCCGTTTGCAAGCACTCTGGCCGGGTGTTCCCGCAAGGCTCGCACTCTGGTCTCAAAGCCGGGAGAAAAGCACTTTGGGGTGGGCCTCTCTCAGGGCCCATGGCCCTGAGCCTGGGGACCAGCTAGGGGGTCCACACTCCCAGGCCAGGGCAGAACCACATGCACACGTCTGTTCCTGCCCCCTGCCCCTTCAGAGAGCTCGGCTGAGCCGCAGTCTCTCAGGCAGTTCCCTGGCAGCCCCGGCAGCACTGCCTGGGTGGGAAGGGGGAGAGCCGACCTAGGGGCACTGTGGGCCTCTTGCTCCCCCTGCTGCCCTGAGGCTGCTGGGCCAAAGAGGGCTTGGCTACCTACCCCCTTTCTCCCCTCTTCCCTCTGCCAGAAGGCTCTGCCCCCGGGGCTGTTGCAGTGTGGAGACAGCCCCTGCCAGCACCTCCACTCCCAGTAGGCCTCAGCAGAGGCCTAGGCCCAGGGAACGGCCCAGGCAGGGCTGCGTGGAGGGAGGCGCAAGGGCATGTCTGGACACACTCCCCACAGCCTGTTCCTTCATGGGGCAGTTACACTGGAGGCCAGGAAGGCCTGGGCAGGGCTGGCCAAGAGCAGGGGCATTGCTGGGTTCTGCCTCTGGCCTGTGGGGCCTCTGAGCAGGACCTGCCCTCTCCCTCTGGAAGACCTCCCCGCCTGCGTGCAAATCCCCGTTTGCAAGCACTCTGGCCGGGTGTTCCCGCAAGGCTCGCACTCTGGTCTCAAAGCCGGGAGAAAAGCGCTTTGGGGTGGGCCTCTCTCAGGGCCCATGGCCCTGAGCCTGGGGACCAGCTAGGGGGTCCACACTCCCAGGCCAGGGCAGAACCACATGCACACGTCTGTTCCTGCCCCCTGCCCCTTCAGAGAGCTCGGCTGAGCCGCAGTCTCTCAGGCAGTTCCCTGGCAGCCCCGGCAGCACTGCCTGGGTGGGAAGGGGGAGAGCCGACCTAGGGGCACTGTGGGCCTCTTGCTCCCCCTGCTGCCCTGAGGCTGCTGGGCCAAAGAGGGCTTGGCTACCTACCCCCTTTCTCCCCTCTTCCCTCTGCCAGAAGGCTCTGCCCCCGGGGCTGTTGCAGTGTGGAGACAGCCCCTGCCAGCACCTCCACTCCCAGTAGGCCTCAGCAGAGGCCTAGGCCCAGGGAACGGCCCAGGCAGGGCTGCGTGGAGGGAGGCGCAAGGGCATGTCTGGACACACTCCCCACAGCCTGTTCCTTCATGGGGCAGTTACACTGGAGGCCAGGAAGGCCTGGGCAGGGCTGGCCAAGAGCAGGGGCATTGCTGGGTTCTGCCTCTGGCCTGTGGGGCCTCTGAGCAGGACCTGCCCTCTCCCTCTGGAAGACCTCCCCGCCTGCGTGCAAATCCCCGTTTGCAAGCACTCTGGCCGGGTGTTCCCGCAAGGCTCGCACTCTGGTCTCAAGCCGGGAGAAAAGCGCTTTGGGGTGGGCCTCTCTCAGGGCCCATGGCCCTGAGCCTGGGGACCAGCTAGGGGGTCCACACTCCCAGGCCAGGGCAGAACCACATGCACACGTCTGTTCCTGCCCCCTGCCCCTTCAGAGAGCTCGGCTAAGCCGCAGTCTCTCAGGCAGTTCCCTGGCAGCCCCGGCAGCACTGCCTGGGTGGGAAGGGGGAGAGCCGACCTAGGGGCACTGTGGGCCTCTTGCTCCCCCTGCTGCCCTGAGGCTGCTGGGCCAAAGAGGGCTTGGCTACCTACCCCCTTTCTCCCCTCTTCCCTCTGCCAGAAGGCTCTGCCCCCGGGGCTGTTGCAGTGTGGAGACAGCCCCTGCCAGCACCTCCACTCCCAGTAGGCCTCAGCAGAGGCCTAGGCCCAGGGAACGGCCCAGGCAGGGCTGCGTGGAGGGAGGCGCAAGGGCATGTCTGGACACACTCCCCACAGCCTGTTCCTTCATGGGGCAGTTACACTGGAGGCCAGGAAGGCCTGGGCAGGGCTGGCCAAGAGCAGGGGCATTGCTGGGTTCTGCCTCTGGCCTGTGGGGCCTCTGAGCAGGACCTGCCCTCTCCCTCTGGAAGACCTCCCCGCCTGCGTGCAAATCCCCGTTTGCAAGCACTCTGGCCGGGTGTTCCCGCAAGGCTCGCACTCTGGTCTCAAAGCCGGGAGAAAAGCGCTTTGGGGTGGGCCTCTCTCAGGGCCCATGGCCCTGAGCCTGGGGACCAGCTAGGGGGTCCACACTCCCAGGCCAGGGCAGAACCACATGCACACGTCTGTTCCTGCCCCCTGCCCCTTCAGAGAGCTCGGCTGAGCCGCAGTCTCTCAGGCAGTTCCCTGGCAGCCCCGGCAGCACTGCCTGGGTGGGAAGGGGGAGAGCCGACCTAGGGGCACTGTGGGCCTCTTGCTCCCCCTGCTGCCCTGAGGCTGCTGGGCCAAAGAGGGCTTGGCTACCTACCCCCTTTCTCCCCTCTTCCCTCTGCCAGAAGGCTCTGCCCCCGGGGCTGTTGCAGTGTGGAGACAGCCCCTGCCAGCACCTCCACTCCCAGTAGGCCTCAGCAGAGGCCTAGGCCCAGGGAACGGCCCAGGCAGGGCTGCGTGGAGGGAGGCGCAAGGGCATGTCTGGACACACTCCCCACAGCCTGTTCCTTCATGGGGCAGTTACACTGGAGGCCAGGAAGGCCTGGGCAGGGCTGGCCAAGAGCAGGGGCATTGCTGGGTTCTGCCTCTGGCCTGTGGGGCCTCTGAGCAGGACCTGCCCTCTCCCTCTGGAAGACCTCCCCGCCTGCGTGCAAATCCCCGTTTGCAAGCACTCTGGCCGGGTGTTCCCGCAAGGCTCGCACTCTGGTCTCAAAGCCGGGAGAAAAGCGCTTTGGGGTGGGCCTCTCTCAGGGCCCATGGCCCTGAGCCTGGGGACCAGCTAGGGGGTCCACACTCCCAGGCCAGGGCAGAACCACATGCACACGTCTGTTCCTGCCCCCTGCCCCTTCAGAGAGCTCGGCTGAGCCGCAGTCTCTCAGGCAGTTCCCTGGCAGCCCCGGCAGCACTGCCTGGGTGGGAAGGGGGAGAGCCGACCTAGGGGCACTGTGGGCCTCTTGCTCCCCCTGCTGCCCTGAGGCTGCTGGGCCAAAGAGGGCTTGGCTACCTACCCCCTTTCTCCCCTCTTCCCTCTGCCAGAAGGCTCTGCCCCCGGGGCTGTTGCAGTGTGGAGACAGCCCCTGCCAGCACCTCCACTCCCAGTAGGCCTCAGCAGAGGCCTAGGCCCAGGGAACGGCCCAGGCAGGGCTGCGTGGAGGGAGGCGCAAGGGCATGTCTGGACACACTCCCCACAGCCTGTTCCTTCATGGGGCAGTTACACTGGAGGCCAGGAAGGCCTGGGCAGGGCTGGCCAAGAGCAGGGGCATTGCTGGGTTCTGCCTCTGGCCTGTGGGGCCTCTGAGCAGGACCTGCCCTCTCCCTCTGGAAGACCTCCCCGCCTGCGTGCAAATCCCCGTTTGCAAGCACTCTGGCCGGGTGTTCCCGCAAGGCTCGCACTCTGGTCTCAAAGCCGGGAGAAAAGCGCTTTGGGGTGGGCCTCTCTCAGGGCCCATGGCCCTGAGCCTGGGGACCAGCTAGGGGGTCCACACTCCCAGGCCAGGGCAGAACCACATGCACACGTCTGTTCCTGCCCCCTGCCCCTTCAGAGAGCTCGGCTGAGCCGCAGTCTCTCAGGCAGTTCCCTGGCAGCCCCGGCAGCACTGCCTGGGTGGGAAGGGGGAGAGCCGACCTAGGGGCACTGTGGGCCTCTTGCTCCCCCTGCTGCCCTGAGGCTGCTGGGCCAAAGAGGGCTTGGCTACCTACCCCCTTTCTCCCCTCTTCCCTCTGCCAGAAGGCTCTGCCCCCGGGGCTGTTGCAGTGTGGAGACAGCCCCTGCCAGCACCTCCACTCCCAGTAGGCCTCAGCAGAGGCCTAGGCCCAGGGAACGGCCCAGGCAGGGCTGCGTGGAGGGAGGCGCAAGGGCATGTCTGGACACACTCCCCACAGCCTGTTCCTTCATGGGGCAGTTACACTGGAGGCCAGGAAGGCCTGGGCAGGGCTGGCCAAGAGCAGGGGCATTGCTGGGTTCTGCCTCTGGCCTGTGGGGCCTCTGAGCAGGACCTGCCCTCTCCCTCTGGAAGACCTCCCCGCCTGCGTGCAAATCCCCGTTTGCAAGCACTCTGGCCGGGTGTTCCCGCAAGGCTCGCACTCTGGTCTCAAAGCCGGGAGAAAAGCGCTTTGGGGTGGGCCTCTCTCAGGGCCCATGGCCCTGAGCCTGGGGACCAGCTAGGGGGTCCACACTCCCAGGCCAGGGCAGAACCACATGCACACGTCTGTTCCTGCCCCCTGCCCCTTCAGAGAGCTCGGCTGAGCCGCAGTCTCTCAGGCAGTTCCCTGGCAGCCCCGGCAGCACTGCCTGGGTGGGAAGGGGGAGAGCCGACCTAGGGGCACTGTGGGCCTCTTGCTCCCCCTGCTGCCCTGAGGCTGCTGGGCCAAAGAGGGCTTGGCTACCTACCCCCTTTCTCCCCTCTTCCCTCTGCCAGAAGGCTCTGCCCCCGGGGCTGTTGCAGTGTGGAGACAGCCCCTGCCAGCACCTCCACTCCCAGTAGGCCTCAGCAGAGGCCTAGGCCCAGGGAACGGCCCAGGCAGGGCTGCGTGGAGGGAGGCGCAAGGGCATGTCTGGACACACTCCCCACAGCCTGTTCCTTCATGGGGCAGTTACACTGGAGGCCAGGAAGGCCTGGGCAGGGCTGGCCAAGAGCAGGGGCATTGCTGGGTTCTGCCTCTGGCCTGTGGGGCCTCTGAGCAGGACCTGCCCTCTCCCTCTGGAAGACCTCCCCGCCTGCGTGCAAATCCCCGTTTGCAAGCACTCTGACCGGGTGTTCCCGCAAGGCTCGCACTCTGGTCTCAAAGCCGGGAGAAAAGCGCTTTGGGGTGGGCCTCTCTCAGGGCCCATGGCCCTGAGCCTGGGCACCAGCTAGGGGGTCCACACTCCCAGGCCAGGGCAGAACCACATGCACACGTCTGTTCCTGCCCCCTGCCCCTTCAGAGAGCTCGGCTGAGCCGCAGTCTCTCAGGCAGTTCCCTGGCAGCCCCGGCAGCACTGCCTGGTTGGGAAGAGGGAGAGCCGACCTAGGGGCACTGTGGGCCTCTTGCTCCCCCTGCTGCCCTGAGGCTGCTGGGCCAAAGAGGGCTTGGCTACCTACCCCCTTTCTCCCCTCTTCCCTCTGCCAGAAGGCTCTGCCCCCGGGGCTGTTGCAGTGTGGAGACAGCCCCTGCCAGCACCTCCACTCCCAGTAGGCCTCAGCAGAGGCCTAGGCCCAGGGAACGGCCCAGGCAGGGCTGCGTGGAGGGAGGCGCAAGGGCATGTCTGGACACACTCCCCACAGCCTGTTCCTTCATGGGGCAGTTACACTGGAGGCCAGGAAGGCCTGGGCAGGGCTGGCCAAGAGCAGGGGCATTGCTGGGTTCTGCCTCTGGCCTGTGGGGCCTCTGAGCAGGACCTGCCCTCTCCCTCTGGAAGACCTCCCCGCCTGCGTGCAAATCCCCGTTTGCAAGCACTCTGGCCGGGTGTTCCCGCAAGGCTCGCACTCTGGTCTCAAAGCCGGGAGAAAAGCACTTTGGGGTGGGCCTCTCTCAGGGCCCATGGCCCTGAGCCTGGGGACCAGCTAGGGGGTCCACACTCCCAGGCCAGGGCAGAACCACATGCACACGTCTGTTCCTGCCCCCTGCCCCTTCAGAGAGCTCGGCTGAGCCGCAGTCTCTCAGGCAGTTCCCTGGCAGCCCCGGCAGCACTGCCTGGGTGGGAAGGGGGAGAGCCGACCTAGGGGCACTGTGGGCCTCTTGCTCCCCCTGCTGCCCTGAGGCTGCTGGGCCAAAGAGGGCTTGGCTACCTACCCCCTTTCTCCCCTCTTCCCTCTGCCAGAAGGCTCTGCCCCCGGGGCTGTTGCAGTGTGGAGACAGCCCCTGCCAGCACCTCCACTCCCAGTAGGCCTCAGCAGAGGCCTAGGCCCAGGGAACGGCCCAGGCAGGGCTGCGTGGAGGGAGGCGCAAGGGCATGTCTGGACACACTCCCCACAGCCTGTTCCTTCATGGGGCAGTTACACTGGAGGCCAGGAAGGCCTGGGCAGGGCTGGCCAAGAGCAGGGGCATTGCTGGGTTCTGCCTCTGGCCTGTGGGGCCTCTGAGCAGGACCTGCCCTCTCCCTCTGGAAGACCTCCCCGCCTGCGTGCAAATCCCCGTTTGCAAGCACTCTGGCCGGGTGTTCCCGCAAGGCTCGCACTCTGGTCTCAAAGCCGGGAGAAAAGCGCTTTGGGGTGGGCCTCTCTCAGGGCCCATGGCCCTGAGCCTGGGGACCAGCTAGGGGGTCCACACTCCCAGGCCAGGGCAGAACCACATGCACACGTCTGTTCCTGCCCCCTGCCCCTTCAGAGAGCTCGGCTGAGCCGCAGTCTCTCAGGCAGTTCCCTGGCAGCCCCGGCAGCACTGCCTGGGTGGGAAGGGGGAGAGCCGACCTAGGGGCACTGTGGGCCTCTTGCTCCCCCTGCTGCCCTGAGGCTGCTGGGCCAAAGAGGGCTTGGCTACCTACCCCCTTTCTCCCCTCTTCCCTCTGCCAGAAGGCTCTGCCCCCGGGGCTGTTGCAGTGTGGAGACAGCCCCTGCCAGCACCTCCACTCCCAGTAGGCCTCAGCAGAGGCCTAGGCCCAGGGAACGGCCCAGGCAGGGCTGCGTGGAGGGAGGCGCAAGGGCATGTCTGGACACACTCCCCACAGCCTGTTCCTTCATGGGGCAGTTACACTGGAGGCCAGGAAGGCCTGGGCAGGGCTGGCCAAGAGCAGGGGCATTGCTGGGTTCTGCCTCTGGCCTGTGGGGCCTCTGAGCAGGACCTGCCCTCTCCCTCTGGAAGACCTCCCCGCCTGCGTGCAAATCCCCGTTTGCAAGCACTCTGGCCGGGTGTTCCCGCAAGGCTCGCACTCTGGTCTCAAGCCGGGAGAAAAGCGCTTTGGGGTGGGCCTCTCTCAGGGCCCATGGCCCTGAGCCTGGGGACCAGCTAGGGGGTCCACACTCCCAGGCCAGGGCAGAACCACATGCACACGTCTGTTCCTGCCCCCTGCCCCTTCAGAGAGCTCGGCTAAGCCGCAGTCTCTCAGGCAGTTCCCTGGCAGCCCCGGCAGCACTGCCTGGGTGGGAAGGGGGAGAGCCGACCTAGGGGCACTGTGGGCCTCTTGCTCCCCCTGCTGCCCTGAGGCTGCTGGGCCAAAGAGGGCTTGGCTACCTACCCCCTTTCTCCCCTCTTCCCTCTGCCAGAAGGCTCTGCCCCCGGGGCTGTTGCAGTGTGGAGACAGCCCCTGCCAGCACCTCCACTCCCAGTAGGCCTCAGCAGAGGCCTAGGCCCAGGGAACGGCCCAGGCAGGGCTGCGTGGAGGGAGGCGCAAGGGCATGTCTGGACACACTCCCCACAGCCTGTTCCTTCATGGGGCAGTTACACTGGAGGCCAGGAAGGCCTGGGCAGGGCTGGCCAAGAGCAGGGGCATTGCTGGGTTCTGCCTCTGGCCTGTGGGGCCTCTGAGCAGGACCTGCCCTCTCCCTCTGGAAGACCTCCCCGCCTGCGTGCAAATCCCCGTTTGCAAGCACTCTGGCCGGGTGTTCCCGCAAGGCTCGCACTCTGGTCTCAAAGCCGGGAGAAAAGCGCTTTGGGGTGGGCCTCTCTCAGGGCCCATGGCCCTGAGCCTGGGGACCAGCTAGGGGGTCCACACTCCCAGGCCAGGGCAGAACCACATGCACACGTCTGTTCCTGCCCCCTGCCCCTTCAGAGAGCTCGGCTGAGCCGCAGTCTCTCAGGCAGTTCCCTGGCAGCCCCGGCAGCACTGCCTGGGTGGGAAGGGGGAGAGCCGACCTAGGGGCACTGTGGGCCTCTTGCTCCCCCTGCTGCCCTGAGGCTGCTGGGCCAAAGAGGGCTTGGCTACCTACCCCCTTTCTCCCCTCTTCCCTCTGCCAGAAGGCTCTGCCCCCGGGGCTGTTGCAGTGTGGAGACAGCCCCTGCCAGCACCTCCACTCCCAGTAGGCCTCAGCAGAGGCCTAGGCCCAGGGAACGGCCCAGGCAGGGCTGCGTGGAGGGAGGCGCAAGGGCATGTCTGGACACACTCCCCACAGCCTGTTCCTTCATGGGGCAGTTACACTGGAGGCCAGGAAGGCCTGGGCAGGGCTGGCCAAGAGCAGGGGCATTGCTGGGTTCTGCCTCTGGCCTGTGGGGCCTCTGAGCAGGACCTGCCCTCTCCCTCTGGAAGACCTCCCCGCCTGCGTGCAAATCCCCGTTTGCAAGCACTCTGGCCGGGTGTTCCCGCAAGGCTCGCACTCTGGTCTCAAAGCCGGGAGAAAAGCGCTTTGGGGTGGGCCTCTCTCAGGGCCCATGGCCCTGAGCCTGGGGACCAGCTAGGGGGTCCACACTCCCAGGCCAGGGCAGAACCACATGCACACGTCTGTTCCTGCCCCCTGCCCCTTCAGAGAGCTCGGCTGAGCCGCAGTCTCTCAGGCAGTTCCCTGGCAGCCCCGGCAGCACTGCCTGGGTGGGAAGGGGGAGAGCCGACCTAGGGGCACTGTGGGCCTCTTGCTCCCCCTGCTGCCCTGAGGCTGCTGGGCCAAAGAGGGCTTGGCTACCTACCCCCTTTCTCCCCTCTTCCCTCTGCCAGAAGGCTCTGCCCCCGGGGCTGTTGCAGTGTGGAGACAGCCCCTGCCAGCACCTCCACTCCCAGTAGGCCTCAGCAGAGGCCTAGGCCCAGGGAACGGCCCAGGCAGGGCTGCGTGGAGGGAGGCGCAAGGGCATGTCTGGACACACTCCCCACAGCCTGTTCCTTCATGGGGCAGTTACACTGGAGGCCAGGAAGGCCTGGGCAGGGCTGGCCAAGAGCAGGGGCATTGCTGGGTTCTGCCTCTGGCCTGTGGGGCCTCTGAGCAGGACCTGCCCTCTCCCTCTGGAAGACCTCCCCGCCTGCGTGCAAATCCCCGTTTGCAAGCACTCTGGCCGGGTGTTCCCGCAAGGCTCGCACTCTGGTCTCAAAGCCGGGAGAAAAGCGCTTTGGGGTGGGCCTCTCTCAGGGCCCATGGCCCTGAGCCTGGGGACCAGCTAGGGGGTCCACACTCCCAGGCCAGGGCAGAACCACATGCACACGTCTGTTCCTGCCCCCTGCCCCTTCAGAGAGCTCGGCTGAGCCGCAGTCTCTCAGGCAGTTCCCTGGCAGCCCCGGCAGCACTGCCTGGGTGGGAAGGGGGAGAGCCGACCTAGGGGCACTGTGGGCCTCTTGCTCCCCCTGCTGCCCTGAGGCTGCTGGGCCAAAGAGGGCTTGGCTACCTACCCCCTTTCTCCCCTCTTCCCTCTGCCAGAAGGCTCTGCCCCCGGGGCTGTTGCAGTGTGGAGACAGCCCCTGCCAGCACCTCCACTCCCAGTAGGCCTCAGCAGAGGCCTAGGCCCAGGGAACGGCCCAGGCAGGGCTGCGTGGAGGGAGGCGCAAGGGCATGTCTGGACACACTCCCCACAGCCTGTTCCTTCATGGGGCAGTTACACTGGAGGCCAGGAAGGCCTGGGCAGGGCTGGCCAAGAGCAGGGGCATTGCTGGGTTCTGCCTCTGGCCTGTGGGGCCTCTGAGCAGGACCTGCCCTCTCCCTCTGGAAGACCTCCCCGCCTGCGTGCAAATCCCCGTTTGCAAGCACTCTGGCCGGGTGTTCCCGCAAGGCTCGCACTCTGGTCTCAAAGCCGGGAGAAAAGCGCTTTGGGGTGGGCCTCTCTCAGGGCCCATGGCCCTGAGCCTGGGGACCAGCTAGGGGGTCCACACTCCCAGGCCAGGGCAGAACCACATGCACACGTCTGTTCCTGCCCCCTGCCCCTTCAGAGAGCTCGGCTGAGCCGCAGTCTCTCAGGCAGTTCCCTGGCAGCCCCGGCAGCACTGCCTGGGTGGGAAGGGGGAGAGCCGACCTAGGGGCACTGTGGGCCTCTTGCTCCCCCTGCTGCCCTGAGGCTGCTGGGCCAAAGAGGGCTTGGCTACCTACCCCCTTTCTCCCCTCTTCCCTCTGCCAGAAGGCTCTGCCCCCGGGGCTGTTGCAGTGTGGAGACAGCCCCTGCCAGCACCTCCACTCCCAGTAGGCCTCAGCAGAGGCCTAGGCCCAGGGAACGGCCCAGGCAGGGCTGCGTGGAGGGAGGCGCAAGGGCATGTCTGGACACACTCCCCACAGCCTGTTCCTTCATGGGGCAGTTACACTGGAGGCCAGGAAGGCCTGGGCAGGGCTGGCCAAGAGCAGGGGCATTGCTGGGTTCTGCCTCTGGCCTGTGGGGCCTCTGAGCAGGACCTGCCCTCTCCCTCTGGAAGACCTCCCCGCCTGCGTGCAAATCCCCGTTTGCAAGCACTCTGACCGGGTGTTCCCGCAAGGCTCGCACTCTGGTCTCAAAGCCGGGAGAAAAGCGCTTTGGGGTGGGCCTCTCTCAGGGCCCATGGCCCTGAGCCTGGGCACCAGCTAGGGGGTCCACACTCCCAGGCCAGGGCAGAACCACATGCACACGTCTGTTCCTGCCCCCTGCCCCTTCAGAGAGCTCGGCTGAGCCGCAGTCTCTCAGGCAGTTCCCTGGCAGCCCCGGCAGCACTGCCTGGTTGGGAAGAGGGAGAGCCGACCTAGGGGCACTGTGGGCCTCTTGCTCCCCCTGCTGCCCTGAGGCTGCTGGGCCAAAGAGGGCTTGGCTACCTACCCCCTTTCTCCCCTCTTCCCTCTGCCAGAAGGCTCTGCCCCCGGGGCTGTTGCAGTGTGGAGACAGCCCCTGCCAGCACCTCCACTCCCAGTAGGCCTCAGCAGAGGCCTAGGCCCAGGGAACGGCCCAGGCAGGGCTGCGTGGAGGGAGGCGCAAGGGCATGTCTGGACACACTCCCCACAGCCTGTTCCTTCATGGGGCAGTTACACTGGAGGCCAGGAAGGCCTGGGCAGGGCTGGCCAAGAGCAGGGGCATTGCTGGGTTCTGCCTCTGGCCTGTGGGGCCTCTGAGCAGGACCTGCCCTCTCCCTCTGGAAGACCTCCCCGCCTGCGTGCAAATCCCCGTTTGCAAGCACTCTGGCCGGGTGTTCCCGCAAGGCTCGCACTCTGGTCTCAAAGCCGGGGGAAAAGCGCTTTGGGGTGGGCCTCTCTCAGGGCCCATGGCCCTGAGCCTGGGGACCAGCTAGGGGGTCCACACTCCCAGGCCAGGGCAGAACCACATGCACACGTCTGTTCCTGCCCCCTGCCCCTTCAGAGAGCTCGGCTGAGCCGCAGTCTCTCAGGCAGTTCCCTGGCAGCCCCGGCAGCACTGCCTGGGTGGGAAGGGGGAGAGCCGACCTAGGGGCACTGTGGGCCTCTTGCTCCCCCTGCTGCCCTGAGGCTGCTGGGCCAAAGAGGGCTTGGCTACCTACCCCCTTTCTCCCCTCTTCCCTCTGCCAGAAGGCTCTGCCCCCGGGGCTGTTGCAGTGTGGAGACAGCCCCTGCCAGCACCTCCACTCCCAGTAGGCCTCAGCAGAGGCCTAGGCCCAGGGAACGGCCCAGGCAGGGCTGCGTGGAGGGAGGCGCAAGGGCATGTCTGGACACACTCCCCACAGCCTGTTCCTTCATGGGGCAGTTACACTGGAGGCCAGGAAGGCCTGGGCAGGGCTGGCCAAGAGCAGGGGCATTGCTGGGTTCTGCCTCTGGCCTGTGGGGCCTCTGAGCAGGACCTGCCCTCTCCCTCTGGAAGACCTCCCCGCCTGCGTGCAAATCCCCGTTTGCAAGCACTCTGGCCGGGTGTTCCCGCAAGGCTCGCACTCTGGTCTCAAAGCCGGGAGAAAAGCGCTTTGGGGTGGGCCTCTCTCAGGGCCCATGGCCCTGAGCCTGGGGACCAGCTAGGGGGTCCACACTCCCAGGCCAGGGCAGAACCACATGCACACGTCTGTTCCTGCCCCCTGCCCCTTCAGAGAGCTCGGCTGAGCCGCAGTCTCTCAGGCAGTTCCCTGGCAGCCCCGGCAGCACTGCCTGGGTGGGAAGGGGGAGAGCCGACCTAGGGGCACTGTGGGCCTCTTGCTCCCCCTGCTGCCCTGAGGCTGCTGGGCCAAAGAGGGCTTGGCTACCTACCCCCTTTCTCCCCTCTTCCCTCTGCCAGAAGGCTCTGCCCCCGGGGCTGTTGCAGTGTGGAGACAGCCCCTGCCAGCACCTCCACTCCCAGTAGGCCTCAGCAGAGGCCTAGGCCCAGGGAACGGCCCAGGCAGGGCTGCGTGGAGGGAGGCGCAAGGGCATGTCTGGACACACTCCCCACAGCCTGTTCCTTCATGGGGCAGTTACACTGGAGGCCAGGAAGGCCTGGGCAGGGCTGGCCAAGAGCAGGGGCATTGCTGGGTTCTGCCTCTGGCCTGTGGGGCCTCTGAGCAGGACCTGCCCTCTCCCTCTGGAAGACCTCCCCGCCTGCGTGCAAATCCCCGTTTGCAAGCACTCTGGCCGGGTGTTCCCGCAAGGCTCGCACTCTGGTCTCAAAGCCGGGGGAAAAGCGCTTTGGGGTGGGCCTCTCTCAGGGCCCATGGCCCTGAGCCTGGGGACCAGCTAGGGGGTCCACACTCCCAGGCCAGGGCAGAACCACATGCACACGTCTGTTCCTGCCCCCTGCCCCTTCAGAGAGCTCGGCTGAGCCGCAGTCTCTCAGGCAGTTCCCTGGCAGCCCCGGCAGCACTGCCTGGGTGGGAAGGGGGAGAGCCGACCTAGGGGCACTGTGGGCCTCTTGCTCCCCCTGCTGCCCTGAGGCTGCTGGGCCAAAGAGGGCTTGGCTACCTACCCCCTTTCTCCCCTCTTCCCTCTGCCAGAAGGCTCTGCCCCCGGGGCTGTTGCAGTGTGGAGACAGCCCCTGCCAGCACCTCCACTCCCAGTAGGCCTCAGCAGAGGCCTAGGCCCAGGGAACGGCCCAGGCAGGGCTGCGTGGAGGGAGGCGCAAGGGCATGTCTGGACACACTCCCCACAGCCTGTTCCTTCATGGGGCAGTTACACTGGAGGCCAGGAAGGCCTGGGCAGGGCTGGCCAAGAGCAGGGGCATTGCTGGGTTCTGCCTCTGGCCTGTGGGGCCTCTGAGCAGGACCTGCCCTCTCCCTCTGGAAGACCTCCCCGCCTGCGTGCAAATCCCCGTTTGCAAGCACTCTGGCCGGGTGTTCCCGCAAGGCTCGCACTCTGGTCTCAAAGCCGGGGGAAAAGCGCTTTGGGGTGGGCCTCTCTCAGGGCCCATGGCCCTGAGCCTGGGGACCAGCTAGGGGGTCCACACTCCCAGGCCAGGGCAGAACCACATGCACACGTCTGTTCCTGCCCCCTGCCCCTTCAGAGAGCTCGGCTGAGCCGCAGTCTCTCAGGCAGTTCCCTGGCAGCCCCGGCAGCACTGCCTGGGTGGGAAGGGGGAGAGCCGACCTAGGGGCACTGTGGGCCTCTTGCTCCCCCTGCTGCCCTGAGGCTGCTGGGCCAAAGAGGGCTTGGCTACCTACCCCCTTTCTCCCCTCTTCCCTCTGCCAGAAGGCTCTGCCCCCGGGGCTGTTGCAGTGTGGAGACAGCCCCTGCCAGCACCTCCACTCCCAGTAGGCCTCAGCAGAGGCCTAGGCCCAGGGAACGGCCCAGGCAGGGCTGCGTGGAGGGAGGCGCAAGGGCATGTCTGGACACACTCCCCACAGCCTGTTCCTTCATGGGGCAGTTACACTGGAGGCCAGGAAGGCCTGGGCAGGGCTGGCCAAGAGCAGGGGCATTGCTGGGTTCTGCCTCTGGCCTGTGGGGCCTCTGAGCAGGACCTGCCCTCTCCCTCTGGAAGACCTCCCCGCCTGCGTGCAAATCCCCGTTTGCAAGCACTCTGGCCGGGTGTTCCCGCAAGGCTCGCACTCTGGTCTCAAAGCCGGGAGAAAAGCGCTTTGGGGTGGGCCTCTCTCAGGGCCCATGGCCCTGAGCCTGGGGACCAGCTAGGGGGTCCACACTCCCAGGCCAGGGCAGAACCACATGCACACGTCTGTTCCTGCCCCCTGCCCCTTCAGAGAGCTCGGCTGAGCCGCAGTCTCTCAGGCAGTTCCCTGGCAGCCCCGGCAGCACTGCCTGGGTGGGAAGGGGGAGAGCCGACCTAGGGGCACTGTGGGCCTCTTGCTCCCCCTGCTGCCCTGAGGCTGCTGGGCCAAAGAGGGCTTGGCTACCTACCCCCTTTCTCCCCTCTTCCCTCTGCCAGAAGGCTCTGCCCCCGGGGCTGTTGCAGTGTGGAGACAGCCCCTGCCAGCACCTCCACTCCCAGTAGGCCTCAGCAGAGGCCTAGGCCCAGGGAACGGCCCAGGCAGGGCTGCGTGGAGGGAGGCGCAAGGGCATGTCTGGACACACTCCCCACAGCCTGTTCCTTCATGGGGCAGTTACACTGGAGGCCAGGAAGGCCTGGGCAGGGCTGGCCAAGAGCAGGGGCATTGCTGGGTTCTGCCTCTGGCCTGTGGGGCCTCTGAGCAGGACCTGCCCTCTCCCTCTGGAAGACCTCCCCGCCTGCGTGCAAATCCCCGTTTGCAAGCACTCTGACCGGGTGTTCCCGCAAGGCTCGCACTCTGGTCTCAAAGCCGGGAGAAAAGCGCTTTGGGGTGGGCCTCTCTCAGGGCCCATGGCCCTGAGCCTGGGGACCAGCTAGGGGGTCCACACTCCCAGGCCAGGGCAGAACCACATGCACACGTCTGTTCCTGCCCCCTGCCCCTTCAGAGAGCTCGGCTGAGCCGCAGTCTCTCAGGCAGTTCCCTGGCAGCCCCGGCAGCACTGCCTGGGTGGGAAGGGGGAGAGCCGACCTAGGGGCACTGTGGGCCTCTTGCTCCCCCTGCTGCCCTGAGGCTGCTGGGCCAAAGAGGGCTTGGCTACCTACCCCCTTTCTCCCCTCTTCCCTCTGCCAGAAGGCTCTGCCCCCGGGGCTGTTGCAGTGTGGAGACAGCCCCTGCCAGCACCTCCACTCCCAGTAGGCCTCAGCAGAGGCCTAGGCCCAGGGAACGGCCCAGGCAGGGCTGCGTGGAGGGAGGCGCAAGGGCATGTCTGGACACACTCCCCACAGCCTGTTCCTTCATGGGGCAGTTACACTGGAGGCCAGGAAGGCCTGGGCAGGGCTGGCCAAGAGCAGGGGCATTGCTGGGTTCTGCCTCTGGCCTGTGGGGCCTCTGAGCAGGACCTGCCCTCTCCCTCTGGAAGACCTCCCCGCCTGCGTGCAAATCCCCGTTTGCAAGCACTCTGGCCAGGTGTTCCCGCAAGGCTCGCACTCTGGTCTCAAAGCCGGGAGAAAAGCGCTTTGGGGTGGGCCTCTCTCAGGGCCCATGGCCCTGAGCCTGGGGACCAGCTAGGGGGTCCACACTCCCAGGCCAGGGCAGAACCACATGCACACGTCTGTTCCTGCCCCCTGCCCCTTCAGAGAGCTCGGCTGAGCCGCAGTCTCTCAGGCAGTTCCCTGGCAGCCCCGGCAGCACTGCCTGGGTGGGAAGGGGGAGAGCCGACCTAGGGGCACTGTGGGCCTCTTGCTCCCCCTGCTGCCCTGAGGCTGCTGGGCCAAAGAGGGCTTGGCTACCTACCCCCTTTCTCCCCTCTTCCCTCTGCCAGAAGGCTCTGCCCCCGGGGCTGTTGCAGTGTGGAGACAGCCCCTGCCAGCACCTCCACTCCCAGTAGGCCTCAGCAGAGGCCTAGGCCCAGGGAACGGCCCAGGCAGGGCTGTGTGGAGGGAGGCGCAAGGGCATGTCTGGACACACTCCCCACAGCCTGTTCCTTCATGGGGCAGTTACACTGGAGGCCAGGAAGGCCTGGGCAGGGCTGGCCAAGAGCAGGGGCATTGCTGGGTTCTGCCTCTGGCCTGTGGGGCCTCTGAGCAGGACCTGCCCTCTCCCTCTGGAAGACCTCCCCGCCTGCGTGCAAATCCCCGTTTGCAAGCACTCTGGCCGGGTGTTCCCGCAAGGCTCGCACTCTGGTCTCAAAGCCGGGGGAAAAGCGCTTTGGGGTGGGCCTCTCTCAGGGCCCATGGCCCTGAGCCTGGGGACCAGCTAGGGGGTCCACACTCCCAGGCCAGGGCAGAACCACATGCACACGTCTGTTCCTGCCCCCTGCCCCTTCAGAGAGCTCGGCTGAGCCGCAGTCTCTCAGGCAGTTCCCTGGCAGCCCCGGCAGCACTGCCTGGGTGGGAAGGGGGAGAGCCGACCTAGGGGCACTGTGGGCCTCTTGCTCCCCCTGCTGCCCTGAGGCTGCTGGGCCAAAGAGGGCTTGGCTACCTACCCCCTTTCTCCCCTCTTCCCTCTGCCAGAAGGCTCTGCCCCCGGGGCTGTTGCAGTGTGGAGACAGCCCCTGCCAGCACCTCCACTCCCAGTAGGCCTCAGCAGAGGCCTAGGCCCAGGGAACGGCCCAGGCAGGGCTGCGTGGAGGGAGGCGCAAGGGCATGTCTGGACACACTCCCCACAGCCTGTTCCTTCATGGGGCAGTTACACTGGAGGCCAGGAAGGCCTGGGCAGGGCTGGCCAAGAGCAGGGGCATTGCTGGGTTCTGCCTCTGGCCTGTGGGGCCTCTGAGCAGGACCTGCCCTCTCCCTCTGGAAGACCTCCCCGCCTGCGTGCAAATCCCCGTTTGCAAGCACTCTGGCCGGGTGTTCCCGCAAGGCTCGCACTCTGGTCTCAAAGCCGGGGGAAAAGCGCTTTGGGGTGGGCCTCTCTCAGGGCCCATGGCCCTGAGCCTGGGGACCAGCTAGGGGGTCCACACTCCCAGGCCAGGGCAGAACCACATGCACACGTCTGTTCCTGCCCCCTGCCCCTTCAGAGAGCTCGGCTGAGCCGCAGTCTCTCAGGCAGTTCCCTGGCAGCCCCGGCAGCACTGCCTGGGTGGGAAGGGGGAGAGCCGACCTAGGGGCACTGTGGGCCTCTTGCTCCCCCTGCTGCCCTGAGGCTGCTGGGCCAAAGAGGGCTTGGCTACCTACCCCCTTTCTCCCCTCTTCCCTCTGCC